>OY757027.1:18027972-18200729 GCA_963580285.1 Lucinisca nassula | reverse complement strand
GTTCTCGAAGCCTCTGCCTGATAAACTTTATATCAAAAGACACGAATCTGGTATTCTCTATATCTATCTATCTATCTATCTATCTATCTATCTATCTATCTATCTATCTATCTATTATCTATCTATCTATCTATCTATCTATCTATCTATCTATCTATCTATCTATCTATCTATCTTTCTATCTTCATATACTGAATCGGGTCATATTTGGTCGTTACCTCAGTTGGTGGGTAGCTAAATTTAGAATTTAGCTTAAAAAATAGCTCTGGCCTGCCAAACTACGAGGGACTGTTCAAATAATGAATGCAAGTAGAATGTTTTCTCATGCACTAATGCGAAAATAACCTGGAAATAAATACCACAGCGTAGAAAAACATTTTACCTATACATTGATACCAAACCTGGTAAAATCCGCGCACTTTAGCCATGTATATCGTTCGATAAACACTGTCTACTCTTGTATACTAAAACAAAACATGTGGTTGGAAGAAGGTCAGAGTACGCCGTTGAAATACGGTCCTATATTAAGAATTGTGTATTCTTGGTATACGGCGCAAAGACATTTTTAGATCGATTGTTATCGACAATCGATCTTAAGTACATACCACACAATTTCCATTCCTGCAATTGTCCACGTGACCATCACTGATTGGAAAACCCACTGTTATATTTATTAATAGAAAATAGCCATTCTATTTTTATCAAAGTGACATTTGTAGGTCAGAGTATTGCGCAAATTGACTATAGAATCTGGACAGGTTATCATACACTGAATACCCAGATCGGAAAGCATTGTCTGCTCAGCTGTCATGTTTGATTATGATAGTGCTGGTGTTTAAGTAAAGTACTGTCAGTTAACCAGACTGCTGTAGGACCATGCTAGAAAAAAAGAGAATGAAAGACTTTTTTTACTTCAAGGTCATGTCTCGATCACACATCTTCTTGCGGAAAGGTCATCCCTTTCAACCCTGGTCAGTGGAGCCATGCAACCAGTGTTTTCTATATAAATCGCTTGCCATTTATCTAGACACCAATTTAGCAGAATGGACATGCCCGACTTGAGTTGAAGAGTGCATTCCAGAAAATGTTTTGAGATTAAATAAATCAAAGCACTGACAGCACACATAGATATTAGGCTGTAAAAACGATCTGGTACTTAGACTGTTTCGTGTAACTGCAAACAGTAAGTATAGACCCTGATTGCGGCATCTGATCATGGTAAACATTGTCCGTGAATCGAAGACCACGCTAAACCCCACTTTATATAGAGCCAAACTGGGGTTTAGGGGGTTTAACATTATCTGTCACATTTTTGTTCGAAAACATAGATTGCGGATATTCGCAGGAACCGCCTTACGAGCACCCACAATCTATGTTTTGAGCTGAAAAAAATCACAATTTTTCATTTAAAATGTTACTGTTTTCGTCTTTACAAATGTGCAATGTATTATGTATAGGTATGTTTCGTAATGTGGCTTTATAGACGTACAAGTAACGCGGTTTAATAAGTTTAAATCGATTATTTGTCAATCGACTTCAAAGTTACAAAGGATAAAAACCGTTCAGTGCTGAAGATCACGTGACTGTAACTGACTTGTCGGTATAACTTTTATATAGAAAATAGCCGCAGTATTGTCAGAGTGTTGTGTAAGCCTAAAGATGGTTATTATTGAATCATAGAGTGGACTTGGCAAACAGTGAAGACCTAGATCCCAAGCTGTTGAATGCAGCGTCTGATCAAGCTCTTCACTGTGAAATTTTGCTTCAAAACAAGAATAAAAGATTTTAATGACACAATTTAACCCTCAGTTCATGATTATTTGCCCTTTTTACGCTTGAAGACAATCGATCTACCAGTACTCTCAGTGCTTTGATTGATGAAATATGTTCGGTTTATGGGCATAATGAAATGTCTTTTCCGACAGGTTTTCGTTGGTGTAGGAAATTCAGTTGTGAGCTAGGCTCAACAGAAGATGCACCACATGATCGTCGACCGAAAAGAGCAATATCTGCCAAGACGGTTCCTAGAGTGAAAGAAATAGTTGCTACCGATGCACGTTACACCACTAGGCAAATAGCTAGTATGGTTGGCATCTCATTAGGAGCAGCTCATACAATTCTGAAACGGGATTTGAAAATGTGAAAGATCTTTGCTAGATGGATTCCCCATCTGTTGACAGATGAGCGGAAAAAGACACGCGTTCAGTGCGCCAAGAAGTTGCTTAAAAAGTTTCCAAATTTCCACGGTCTTTCGCTAATGTCGTCACAGGGGATGAGACATGGGTTCACTTTTTTTAGCCAAAACGAAAGATTCAGAACAAAATATGGGCAACAAAATATTGCAAAAGACCATGCATTGCAAAGCGGACCATGAGCGTCAAGAAGGTAATATATGCCATATTCTTTTCAAATCAGGGCCCTGCTATTCAGGTTGCTGCGCCTAAAGGCAAATCTGTAAATGCGAAGTTTTACAAGAATAAAGTTCTTCGAAAATTGAAGAAATATTTCAAAGAACGAAGACCCGCAACTGGTTTAGCCAATGTCAGATTGCTACATGACAATGCGTCATCGCACAAGGCATTCATTGTGCAAGACTATCTGAAGCAAGAAAAGGTTGTTGAACTCCCTCACCCCCCGTATTCCCCTGACCTTGCCCCGTGTGACTTTGTTTTGTTCCCGCGGCTGAAAAATACCTTTCTTGTCGAAAATTTGTACAGCGCAAACCGCTCGCTTCTGCAATATTCCAGTGCCTTCAGAGTATACCTCGAAAAGACTACCAAAATGCATTCAATGATTGGATCAGAAGACTGAAAGTTTGTATATCTGTTAAAGGGGAATACTTTGAGGGGACAAAATAAATTTTTCATCGAAATCTATCACGGAATCATTTTTTTGTGCTTAGTTGCATTCATATTTGAACAGTCCTCGTATACACTTCCACTCTGCATCAACATCATCTCTTCCTGAACATTAGGAATCGATACAGTAAACCCACAGCTCTCATCAGAGGCACCAAAGTGAAAGGAAAGCAAACATGAAATAACTAGACCCTAATGAAAACACCAAAAGCGGAAAGCCAAAAGGACAGTCAATTTTCCCCAAAATGGCCAATTGGATACAAAAAATCTACAAGCGATACACACTCTCAGAGACAAACCATAACAAATCAAAGCACTGAGAGTGCAGATGGGGCAATAGCCTAATGGATAGGGTTAGGCAAATTGAGCGTATGGTTGATATTTTCAGACTCATAAAGAATATATACTTTTTAATAAAATCAAATGAACATAGCTGTTTGAAGCTATTTTTGGCCAGATGTCCTGTTAACGCAACAAAAGCCATGTTGAAATTCTTTTGAAACATGCATATTGATCTTTGGATATGAAAAATGGACCTTGCGTTGTTTACTGAGCTGGTCAGTTTATCTAGCCACATTTCTCCTACGTAAACGGTAAACCAGTACAGTGCACATTCTTTCACCAGAAACTTCCAGCCGGCCTCGGTAGCTCAGCCGGATGCGCGTCTGGGTGGTGATCAGGAAGACGCGGGTTCGATACCTGCTGGGGTCGGCTACATTCTTTCGTGGAAATTTATCATGAAATATTTTCTACGGTCATTCTTTCCCTTCCGCTGATTCAAGAAGGGAAGTTGTCAGGCTCTGACGAAAGAATATGCACTGTACTGGTTAACCGCTTTCGTATAAGCCTGTCCAGGAAAAGTGTTGATTAACTGACCGGCTCAAAAATGAACTAAATAGTGTTGACTTGGCCTTTAACTCCAATACGAAACTTCCAATCAGCAAAATGGAGATAATCACCGTGGAAAACATTTCATGATCAATCTCCAAGAAACATGTTGCCGACCCCGGCTGGTATCGAACACGCGTCCTCATGATTATTAGTCAGCCGCGCATCCGACTGTGCTACCGAGGCCGTTCACATGCCGGTGGAGGGGGGGGGGGAGGGGGGAAGACCAGTAGGTCTCTGAAAACGAAATAACTTCCTCGTTATTGATACGTTATAAACGCCCCATTAACCCATGTATGCCTAGCAGTCTTTTATGGGGATATTTGCAAACATTGGTCATATCGAGCCGGTCAGTTTATCTATCCGCACTTTTTTCTGGACAGGCTTATACTGTAAGTTGTAAACCAGTACAGTGCACATTCTTTTGCCAGAAACTAACAACTATCCTTCTAGGGTCAGCGGAAGGGAGAGAATGAATTCTTAGCTCAAGTCTTAGCCTCGATTCCGAGCGACGTAGGCTTCCCTCGGGTTGGAAATGCCCAAATCGAATCCATAGTCATGAAAGATTCTTGTAACTTAATACTACAAGAAACAAATGTTATAGATATTTGTTAGAATCGCCTCACCAAGGCGATTCTAACAAATGTCTATAATATATATTTCTTGGGGTACTGATATGGAAAAGACCTTATATAACCTATCATACTTCTAACTGGGATTCTTTATAACGACAAATTCATTAAAACGGCACAATAATTGGGAACAAATACAACCGTTATAACGCGGGCCCTCTGTATAACGATTTGGATTTCTGCTACACACCGGGGAGACAAACTCATCAGCCTGGGAGACTTCAATACTAGAGTGGGCACAGACCACCAAACCTGGGAAGGAGTGATTGGGAATGAAGGAGTATTTGACTTTTGTTTGTTTGATTTGAAGTTTAACGTCCCCGTCAACACTGTAAATGTCATTTTGGAGGCGCTGCGTCCTATTTTGTGGGACTTTTACCCGACATTGACATGACATGACATCTCAAGCCCTGCCGCCCAATGAAACCAATAGGGTTTATAAGCATCGACGGGCCGACTCGCACCGCATTGTCTGGGCAGGCTTAGATCCTCTAAGCAGATACCAGTACTCGTGTGCGGGTCGGTTTCAGCTCTGTGTGGAAGCATCATGCAGCCCATCTATTTCTTCAAGCCCCGATGGGCGGGGACTTGAATGAAGGAGTAGGAAAGTGCAAATACGACGGTCTCTTCCTGTTTAAAAAAGTGTGCAGAGCATGAATCGCTGATCACCAACACAGTCTTCCGTCTGCCAACTCGCAACAAGACATCATGGATGCATCCTCACTCGTAACACTGGCATCTCATTGATTATGTCAGTTAGAAGGGAGGACAGACGGAATGTCAGAGTGACAAAGACTGTGTGTGTTGCAGACTGCTGCTCAGATTTCAGGTTAGTTGTCAGCAAACTCAAGCTGCGTATCCAGCCTGCACGGCCACCACAAGGCAAGAAAGTGTCCAAGAGACTGGATGTTTCTAAGCTGAAACAAGACAGCCAGAGGCAAGCCTCCCCCATGACACCAGCAGACTAAATGCAATGGAATTAAGTTCAGATGATCCAGAAGAAAACTGGACAGTCTTCAGAGACACTGTTCACTCTTCAGCAATGGATTCCATAGGTCCATTTACCTCGATCAAGATTGGTTTGTCGAGAATGATAAAGACATCCAGGGACTCCTGAAGATGCGTTATTTCACATTATGTGGCGAAAAGAAGCAATTCCTCAAGAATTCAAGGATGCCTCAAATATCCACCTCTTCATATGGAAAGGGAACCCTCAGATATGTGACAATCACCGTGGCATTTCTTTATTGTCAGCCTTGCAAGAGTTCTATTTAACCGACTGAATGAACACCTTAACCAGTAGAGGGCTTCTACCAGAAACCTAGTGTGGGTTTAGGAAAGACAGAGGAACAACTGACATGATCTTCACAGCAAGGCAGCTGCAAGAGAAATGCCAGGAACATAATATGGACCTATACATGACCTTTGTTGACCTCACCAAAACATTTGTCACAGTCGGTCATGAGGGCCTTTGGAAGATCATGGTGAAGTTTGGATGTCCAACAGCAATGGTGAGACAGTTCATTGATGGTATGCTTGCACGGGTCCAAAATGATCGTGAGTTTTCAGATCAGATCCATTCCCTGTGACAAACGGAGTAAGGCAAGGCTGTGTGTTAGCCCCAACACTGTTCAGCATGATGTTTTCTGCCATGCTCACAGATGCATTCCAGGATGGTGACAGTGGCATACCTATTACGTATCGCTTTGATGGGAAGCTTTTCAATCTCAGAAGGATGCAAGCCAAATCCAAGGTGCAGACAGAGGTGCTAGATGAGTTCCTCTTTGCTGACGACATGGCAAAAGGTGCTCCTACAGAAGAGAAGATGCAAAAAGGTATAGATCAAGTATCCGACTCCTGTGACAGCTATGATCTCGGAATCAACACCAAAAAGACTGAGGTAGTCTATCAACCAGTACCTGGAAAGCCTTACAAAGAGCCCACCATTACAGTAAAAGGTCAAAGCTTGCAAGTGGTAGACAAGTTCACCTACCTTTGGAGCACACTGTCAAGAGTCGTGCACATTGATGATGAAGTCAATGCTAGGATTGTCAAAGCTAGTGCAGCATTTGGCCGGCTACGTGGTTTGTTTGTTATTTAATTGAGGTTTAACGTCCCCTTCAACACTATTTAGGTCGTTTTGGAGACGTCACTTCCAACTTTGTGGGACTTTTACCCGACATTGAGGTGAAATGACACCTCAAGCCCAGCCGCCCAATGAAACCAGAAGGCTTATATGCATTAGACGATCTGACTCACACCGCTTTGCTTGGCCAGGCTTAGTCCTTCTAAGCGATTGACCAGTACTCGTGTGTGGTCAGATTCAGCTCTGCGTGGAAGCACTATGCAGCCCAATCTATTTCTCTAAGCCCCGATGGGCAGGGGCGAGCCGGCTGCGTGATAGTGTCTGGGATCCAAGTGAAATCAGATTTGACACAAAACTGAAAATCTACAGAGCTGTGGTGCTGCCAACACTATTGAATGCATGTGAAACATGGGCAGTTAACCATCCAAAAGACTGAATCACTTCCATACAAGCTGTCTTAAAGATTAAGTGGCAATGCAGGATTCCAGACACAGAAGTCTTGAACAGGACATGTATGCAAAATGTATGTAATCTTCTGAAATTAGCACAGTTAAGATGGACAGGCCATGTTACCAGAATGTCTGAGGAACGTTTGCCAAAGAAAATTCTCTATGGAGAAGCAGAAAAGGGCAAATACTCCCAAGGCGGTCTGAAGAAGCGCTGCAAGGACACCCTCAAAGCCATCTCAGGGACTTCAACATTCCAACAGAGTCGTGGGAACAAATTGCACATGACAGAGCAAATTGTCGAGGCCTCATCAGAAGGGGTGCCAGTGAAAACGAGGCAAAAAAGAAATCAGTGAAGCTGAGCAGAAGCGCGCATAGTGTAAAGCCAAAGCTAAGGCATCACCAACAAAGCTGTCTTCCTCTAGCCTCTGTTGCTCGATCTGCAAGAGACAGTTCAGAGCTAGAATCGGTCTCATCAGCCATCTTAGAACACACAAACAGTATAATTTCTCAAATATGATTAAGATTGGTCATTGACAGTAATGACAGACAAACTATTATTATTATCTCGAATCATGGTCCCAAAGGTACAGAACAGAGGCTTCAAAAAAAAACAATATTGGAAAACCCCATACAAACAGACTTAAATATTGATCAAACATAACCAACGATATTCATACAAAGTGAATATGTGAATAGCGCGAACGAACACCTTTAGAATCACGATTTCTGTTTGAGACTGGGATAGTTCGAACTGCTGAGGGTTTTAGAGACGACTTTATTTTTAGCTCACCTGACCGCAGGTCATGGTGAGCTTTTGTGACTGAGCCATGTCCGGCGTCGTCGTTCGTCGTCCATACGTAAACCTTTCTAGTTTTCTTGTAAACACTCTAGAGGCGACCGTTTCGGTCCAATCATCAACAAACTTGCTGAGAATGATCATCATGATAATATCTCGGTCCACTCTGAATATGAGTCATTTCAGGTCAAAACGTAGGCTAGTAGATCAAATCATAGCAAAACCTTGTGAACACTCCAGTGGCTACAGTTTCAATCCAATCATCACCAAACTAACTCAGAATGATCACCTTGACAATATCTCGGTCGAGTTCGGACATGTGTCATATCGGGCCAAAGAGTAGACCGACCAGTAGTTCAAATAATAGAAAAAAAAAACACATTGCGAACAATGTAGACGCCACAGTTTTGGTCTAATTATCATATAACTTGCTCAGAATGGTCATCTTGACAATATCTCTGTCAAGTTTGAATATGGTCATGTCGAATAAAAAAGTAGGTCAGTAGTTTAAATCAAAAACGAAACCTTATGAACATTCTAGAGGTCACAGTTTTTGGTCCAGTCATCATCTAACTTGCTCGGGATGACCGTGTTAACAATACCTCGATCATGTTCGAATAAATCATAGAAAAACTCTGTGAACACTCAGGGTGATCATCTTGGTTATATCTCAATCAAGTTCGAATATGGGTCATGTCTGGCCAAAAAAGTAGGTCAGTATGGTTATATCAAAGAAAAGCCTTTTGAACTGTCTTGGTCAAATCATCATCAAAGTTGCTCAGAATGATCACTTTGACAATATCTGGGTCGAGTTTCAATAAAGGTTATGTCGGGTTAAAACATAGGTTAAAATCATGATAAAACCTTGTAAATACTCTAAAGGCCACAGTTTAAGTTCACTCATTATGGAACTTACTCAGAATGTTTATCTTGACAACATCTCGGTAAAATTTAAATGGGTCATTTTGAGTCAGAAAGTAGCAGCAGGTCAAATCTTGGATAAACCTTGTGAAAACTCTACAGTTTCAGCCCAACCATCAACAAAGTTGCTCAAAACGATCATCTTGATAATATCCAGATCAGGTTTGAATATGCTTCATTTCGGATCAATAAGTAGGTCAGTAGGTCAAATCATAGAGAAAACATTTTGAACACTCTAGACTCATTAGTCTAGCTTCTGATGCCAACTCTCATGATTAATGCCTTGAGTGCGAAATGACTCGGAAACGATAGGATCAGTTACCATGGACACGAGGACAATAGCAGGGAAACTTCTGTTGCTAGAAACATCAGGTCGATTGTTTATCAATCGACCCAAAATACAGTGAAATTCCGCTATTAAGACCACCTTATATTGAAACTAATTCTGCTTTTAAAAACTTATTTAGTCGGCTGCAGTTACTCTTTCTTTGTGTTTTCTGAATAGAGTGTCCTCTGGTCATGGACCACCTTTGGGACTGTTCAAAGGTGGTCTTAAAGACCACCTTTGAACAGTCCCAAAGGTGGTCTTAATATAGGAATTTTACTATATTCCGATACCCACCAAGACCACCCCGCATTTTGTAAATGTCAATCACGTTAACACATCAGTTTGAACATCTTGAAAATCCGAATTCGTATAAACTTTTTGTTGATTTGTACATTAAAACATGTAGAGATACAAAATTAGCTACAGTGAACCTGACTTTGTTGAAAATTTGTATCAAACATTCCAAATTTTTGTTGTTGTTTTTTTTTGTTGTTTTGTTTTTACGGCCCTTTCAAGATTATTTTACTCATATCGAGCCGATCGTTAATCAGAGTTGGGCGAAAACCGGAGTACCCGGAGAAAAACCACCTGACCTTCCGTTGCAGAACTTGGCGTCCCACATAAGACCCGAGCGAGGCTCGAACCACAGCGGTGAGAGACCTAATGATCAAGAGTCAGCGCTCTTAACCACTAGGCCACGGAGGCCCGTAAACATTCCAAATAGCGAAGGCAATAGTAATAACTACTTAAAACTGTAAACAAGACCCTAACAAATTATTTCATTAACTATAAAGATAAATTTTTATTTAGTGTTACGGTCTTTTCAAGATTACTTCACTTACATGGAGCTGTTCTGTCATCAGAGGAGGGCAACAACCGAAGTACTATACTGGGGACGGCCCCCGCCCATAAGGGCTTGAAGAAATATATGGGCTGCATGATGCTTCCACGCAGAGCTGAAACCGACCCGCAGACGAGTACCGGTAAACAACTTAGAGGATTTAAGCCTGCCCAGGCAAATGATGATGATGATGATTTCGTGTTTAACAACGCGTCAACCCTCTTTGTGGGTCATAAGCGTCAACAGGCCAAGACAAATCGGTACCAGTCGGCCCGTCCATACATATAAACCCTATTGGTTTCATTGGGCGACAGGAATTGAGATGGCATTCCATCTCAATGTCGGGTAAAAGTCCCGCACAATTGGAAGCAACGTTTCCAAATGACCTTTACAGTGATGACGGGGACGTTAAACCTCAAATCAAACAAATTTAGATCAGCGAAATATATAATTGAGCCAGCGCATGACAAAGCCTACAATAAGACATGTGCGCCAAACGAAGACTCAGATCAGCCTGCGCATCCGCGCAGTCTGATCAGAGTCTTCGTTGTGTGCTCTAAGGATAGCTAAGGGCCCAATGCTCCTTCATGCAGCAAGAGAAGTCTCTGGTTAGACTATATGGATGCGCAGGCTAATCTGAGTCTTCGGTAGGCGCGCATGTCTTTTTGCAGGTTTTGTCGTGCGCTGGCTCATATTAAAGATTTTGTTTGTTTGATTTGAGGCTTAACGTCCCCGTCAACACTGTAAAGGTCATTTTGGAGACTTTGCTTCCAATTTTGTGGGACTTTTACCCGACACTGAGATGAAATGACATCTCAAGCCCTGTCGCCCAATGAAAGCAATAGGGTTTATTAGCAAGCACGCGGTTCCTGGACAGGCTTAGATCCTCTAAGCGGTTAACCAGTACTAGTATGCGGGCCGGATTCAAATCTGCGTGGAAGCATCATGAAGTCCATATATTTCTTCAAGCCCCTATGGGCGGGGGATACTCATATTAAAGAAGATTAATATAGTTACCCAAAACGTAAACCGAAACCACTGCTGCAAGCATGAACAATAAAACCGTCCCAGCCGAAACACCCGATTGCGAAGTTCCAATACTGGTTTGGGGCTTGCTGGTAGCCATATTGAAACAGAAAGACACATTCACATTACTTTTTGGTTTGGATGTACACATTTCATTGTAGAAAATATGATTACACGTTTTGCAGACAGGGTATTTGAAATTCAATCCGTTGTGTCGTTATAGTTTGAATACGATATAATATGGGCCCCGTCAAGCGTTTTTTGGTACTTATCGCCTATGCGAGCAGCGAAGGTTCAGGCGAGACTGCGCATCCGCGCAGTCTCGCCAGAACCTTCGTTGCTCGCTCATACAAGCAGTGAATCAAGAGGAACCTTCAGACAGAATGCCATATCCCTGGTCCCTCTAAATGAGCAGGTTTAAAGACCCGGCAATTTTTTTTTTTTATTCTGGTCAGAAATTCTGTTCTATTCTGTAGTTATTGGTTGTACCAGTCGAATACAACCGATTTCATCCGGGTCATGAGGCGTGTCAGATCGCCATTGAAGTAAAGTAAACTTGCTGTCTAAAGAAATGATGAATTTCTTGTTTTTCTTCCCCTTATAGCTACCCGAGGGCAGAGTGTGTGCGGAAACGTTACATTTTGGGGGCTCGTCCGGGATAGAAGGAGAGAAAAATGGCAGAAGATGCAATATTGTCAGTCAGGGCGATGATTATGGGAGGAGATATCAATCTTCTTAAGGGACTCATCACCGAACATGACATAGAAGTTGAGGACTTAGAGGCACTAACAAGGCTACAAGCTGTTACATTATTGGACGGTTGGTTTCAGGAACAAGTGAAAGACACACACAAAGCAGTGACAGCAATTCATTCTATCATGGAAACTTTGGAGAAAAAGCCAGTAATTGACTCCACAGCTGATGCTTTGTCAGCATCAAAGCTTTCCACTTTTCGTAAAGATCTTAAAATTTCGGGACAGATTGACTGTAAAACAGGTATTTCATACACATCGTTACGTCGACAGATAGAAAATGCAAAAGTCAAAGGGTACAAGGAAATTGATATCATTGATGCAGTCATTAAAGCTATTCCTCCAACGTCAGGACTCAGAAGATACTTGGAAGGGAAGGAAATATTGTGTCTTGACTCTTGCATTCAAATTTTAAGAGCTCACTACAATGAGAAAAGTGCTACAGAACTATATAATGAACTTGGACAGCTGACACAGCATGCTAAAGAGATACCATCAGAATTTCTAATGAGGGCACTTGAACTTAAACAAAAAGTTATATATGCCTCAAATGAAGGTACAGAAGATATGAAATACAGTAATGAACTTGTCCAAACATTATTTGTCAGGGCGGTAACAACTGGTTTATCAAGTATTATTATTAGACAAGAATTCAAACCTTTCTTAGATATCAAAGATATTAAGGATGAAGAACTCATTGAGGCTCTCAATAAAATTGTCTCGCGTGAAACTGAAAGACAGTCCAAGTTTAGTAAAGTTAAAGTAAATGAAATGAGTTCCAAAGAAGACCGAGAGGAGAAGGTGGATAACTTGTTTACAGTTCGAGCCGAAATAGCAGAGTTACGGCAAGCTGTAGAAAAATTAGTGACAAAATCAACCACTACGGGTACAGAGAATGAGAAACTGAAAAAGACGACATCAAGACTGTGTCAACAGTGTCAGGAACAGAGGAAGACCAGGTGTAATCATTGTTGGAGATGTGGGTCGGAAGAACATTTCAGTCGTGGTTGCAGGAAGATAATTAAGTCAGCTGATCGGCAGCAGGAAAACTCCAGCAGGTCACATCAAGGGGGGCATGTGTGACCTCAACAGACGACCCCAAGTGTGTACTTTGTCAGCAAAATGCTAAATGGACATGCAAAGGCTGCTTTGCAGTTTCGTATTGTTCTGTGGAATGTCAGCGGAAACACTGGCCTAATCATAAGCTGCATTGTGTTTCTATTGCCACTCTACAGAGTGCTAGGCTGCAAAAATGCGAGCATGATGTGAAAAGAAATGTTGGAAATGTGTCGCCAAACATAAGAAATCATGTTTGTGAAGTTATTGGCGAACAGTGTCTAATGAAAGGTAGAATAAATGGGACACTTACAGAACTATTATGGGATACAGGGGCACAAGTATCATTAATCAATCTCAGCTGGTTAAAAAGAAATTTTCCCAATGTAAGTTTAAGGCCAATTTCAGAGTTAATAGAGGGAGATTTGACTATTTTATCTGCCAATGGTGTGGAAATAGAATTTGAGGGTTGGGTCCCATTAGATTTACAGTTAGGAGATGTTGGGGAAAAGGGAAAGCATGTTCTCACAGTACCATTTCTGGTGTCTAGTACGGCTGCCAAAAGTAAACCAATTTTAGGTTTCAATGTTATAAGGGAAATTGGTACTATTTTGGGAAAAGATAATTGTATCAGTATCCTTCAGTCTGCTATTGAGCCTGTCAGTAAGAAAAAGGTTGCAAAGCTGGCAAGCTTAATAATGGATGACAATGGAGAAATAGGATCAGTTAAGACAGGGGGCCGAAATATTATTATTTCAGCTAACTCCTCGATAATAGTGAATGCAATTGTTCATGGTAAAGTCCGTCAAAATTCCCTTACAGCATTGTTTACTCCAAACACTGGAAAAGAAATAACAGGGTTAAGTATTGAGGAGACTCTAGTCTCGGTTAAGCCTGGTAATGTAAGTAGGGTAAAAATTGTTGTGAATAATTGTTCTTCAAAAGATTATCTTTTGCCTAAAAGGACTCCTCTTGGTATGTTGGAGACTGTAAGGTCAGTTGTGACTTTAGGCCACACCGCTGAGGTCAGAGATGCAGGAAACATCTCTACTGAAGAGGTAGGTTCAGTTCAGGATGAGAACATAGAGGCAGGCACATGGGAACCAGAGATTGATTTAAGCTGTTCAGGTCTCTCTGCTGAGCAAGAAGCAAAGGTAAGAACATTGTTAAGAGAAGAATGCGGTTCTTTTTCCAAAGGTGATCATGATGTGGGTTGTGCCCCAGACTTACAAATGAATATAGAACTGACAGATAATCATCCAGTACAGAGCTCATACAATGCAATCCCACGACCTTTATACCAAGAAGTAAAAGATTACTTGCAGGATCTGATTGGTAGGGGTTGGATCCGTAAATCCAAATCGCCATACTCTAGTCCTATAGTATGCGTCCGTAAAAAGGATGGGTCACTCAGGTTGTGTCTTGATTATCGTAAATTGAATGCGAAAACAACACAAAATAGACAGCCATTGCCTCGCATTTCTGATGCTTTAGATGGGCTTGGTGGTAGTAAGTGGTTTTCCCTGTTAGATCAGGGAAAAGCGTATCATCAGGGGTTCATTTCTGAGGAATGCAAACAATATACAGCATTTGTAACACCCTGGGGTTTATTTGAATGGAACAGAATCCCTTTTGGATTAACAGGGGCCCCTGGGAGTTTTCAGAGCTTTATGAATGACTGTTTAGAAGATTTGAGAGACAAGATCTGTTTGCCTTATCTGGATGATGTTTTAGTTTTTAGCCCCACATTTGAAGAGCACTTAGAACACGTTAAATTAGTCCTTCAGAAGCTTAAATCCAAAGGAATAAAACTAAAACCAGCTAAGTGTGAATTGTTCAGGAAACAGGTAAGATATCTTGGGCATTTAGTCACAGCAGATGGGCACACAATCGACCCTAAAGATAAGGAAGCGGTCCTTCACCTGAAAGAGAAGAAACCTACGACAGTGGGAGAGGTAAGGCAGTTAATGGGTTTCATTGGTTATTTTAGGACATATATTCCAGATTTTTCCAGGAAAGCTGGTCTAATTTATGGTTTGTTGAAGAAGGATGAATCTGAGCCTCAGAAAGGTAAGACCAAGAAAAAGGGTAGGCAAGGTAAGAATAAGGATGGTCAGAAACCCTCTTGTCAAAAGATTCAGTGGACTGAAAAACACCAGGAAATTTTGGAAGAACTGATAGATTGCCTGGTACAATCACCAGTTATGGCATACCCAAATTTTCAGAAGCCATTTTCACTTCATATAGATGCAAGCAATCAAGGTTTGGGGGCAGTGTTGTATCAAAAACAGGACACTGGAAAACAAGGGGTGGTTGCATTCGCTTCTAGGACCTTAACTCCTGCTGAAAAAAATTACCACATGCATTCGGGCAAATTGGAATTTTTGGCTCTCAAATGGGCAATAGCTGATAGATTTAGAGATTATCTGTTCAATACTGAAGAGTTTAATGTATACAGTGACAGTAATCCTTTGCAATACATTTTTACGTGTCCAAAATTAGATGCCACTCGAATGCGTTGGGTCTCAGAATTGGCAGGTTTTAACTTCAGAGTGTATTATAAAGCAGGTTTCCGGAATGGTGACGCCGATGGGCTCAGTAGAATGCCTTTAGAGTTTGATAAGCTTAAAAGTGAGTGCACTGTTGAATTACCGAGAGACGCAGTTGAAACAAGTATACGGGCTGTAGAAAATCAGAACGAGACAGGTGAGATAGGTCTTATGTCTCTTGGAGCATGTCTGAATGAAGCTTTATGTACAGAGCAATTGCTAACGGGTGTAAGTATTGAAAGTCATAGGTTGAGTAAGGCTCAAGATGATGATGAAGTTATTGGTCCAGTGAAAAGGTTAGTAAGACAGAATATGAGACCCACAGTTAGGGAGACAAAAAGGTATCTTCCAGACAGTAAGGTCTTATTAAGAGAATGGTCTAAACTGTCTGTTGACCAGAGTGGTTTGCTTAGAAGAGAGGTATGTCTGCCTAGAGAAGGTAGGATATTGCAGTTAGTCCTGCCACAAAGGTACCAAAGTCTAGTCCTCCAGCAATTACATAACGAGATGGGCCATTTGGGGCATGAACGAGTTTTGGCACTGGCTCGAGACCGATTTTACTGGCCTAGGATGGCTTCTTTAATCCAGCAATATGTCACAGAATGTAAGTGCATAATGAACAAGAAACCTGTTCTGCATTATAGGGCCCCAATGAAAAGCATTGTCACCTCAACACCGTTAGAATTAGTGTCCATGGATTTCCTCCATTTGGAGACGGCAAAAGGTGGATATGAGTACATCTTAGTGATTATGGATCACTTTACCCGTTTTGCGCAGGCGTATGCTACCAAAAATAAAAGCAGTAAAACTGCGGCTGAAAAGTTGTACAATGACTTTATCCTCAAATTCGGGCTGCCGTATCGCATACATCATGACCAAGGCCGTGAATTTGAAAATAATTTATTTGACCAGTTGAACAGTTATTGTGGCATTTCCAAGTCCCGAAGTACGCCCCACCATCCTGAAGGAAACGCTCAAGTCGAAAGATTTAATCGTAGCCTTCTAGGAATGCTCAGAACTCTTCCAGAGGCTTGCAAATCGGATTGGAAATCCCACCTGAATAAGATGGTTCACGCATACAATTGTACAAAGAATGATGCAACAGGGTTCTCTCCATATTTCTTGTTCTATGGCAGACATCCTCGTCTAGCTGTAGATTTGCTCTTTGGAGTAAAAGGGCATGATCAGACCGAAAAGTTAAGTCCAAAGGGATATGCCGAGAAGTGGGCAGCAAGGATGCAGGAAGCATATGAAATAGCCTCCAAAAATGTTGGTAAGCAAACAAAGCGTAACAAAGGGCGTTATGATGCGGGTTTCATTAGTCCAGTTCTTTTGTCTGGGGACCGGGTTCTGGTTAAAAACCACGAAACGGGTGGTCCAGGGAAATTGCGTTCATACTGGGAGCAGCATGTGTATGTAGTGGTCCGTAGAATTGAAGATTCACCGGTTTATGAAGTGAAAAGGGAAGATGGAGTCGGTCCTTTGAAAAGACTCCATAGAAATCTTTTGTATCAGTGCAACTTTTTGCCTGTGGAAAAACCAGTTAAGAAAAAGAGATTGGTTAGTAGAAATAAGCATAATGCAAGAAAACACGGGTTTTCATGGCCGCAAAGTGCAGAGAGTTCTAGTAGCTCAGATCTATGCTGGACTAACAGTCCTGGTTTGAACCCAGAAGCTAAACCATTTCACCCAGCAGAAATTCCATTGGCATCCGAGGAACTAGCTGCTGAGGAACCTCTGGACGGCTCAAGGGTAAGTGCAGAAGGCTCGACAATCACTGAAGATGTTGAATTTAGGGAGGAATTAGCATCCTCTGTAGTATCTGAAATTTCAGATGCTTCGGAACACGGGGACGAGAGAGGACAGCAAGTAGAGGTAAGCCCGAATAGTGATTTAAGTGATTCTAGTGAGAGCCAACAAGGATCCGGTAGACCAAAGCGTACAAGGCGGGCACCTCAACGGCTAACCTATAACACAGCTGGTAATCCCAGTTACATTCAGATGGTAAAGAAACTACCATTTGAAAAGATAAATAAACCAGTAATCTGGGTATAAAACGTTCTTGATTGCATCAGGAAATTCAGTTATTCAAAGCCCTATATATACTTGTAATGTTTAAAATCGTGAGAATGTTTTAAAGTTATTGTACAGTTCTGTGTAGAAGCATCGGTTTTGTAGTGATTTAGCTACAAATCGTAGTGGGCGATTCTTGGCTTCTATAGATTCCTTGTATTCATGAGTACTTAAATTGTCGTGCCATCCCTGTCTGACCATAACTGTTGATGGGATGTAACACGAAAGAAACGCACACAGTGAACGTTGAAAATTGAGGGATAAAATGAAGACTCCTTTTGATGAAAGTCAGTTGTTCTAGTCATCAAGAATGGTACTGTATCTGGTCACAATTTTCATCTGAGAATATAAATTGTCTTTTATTGCACAGTAAAATCCTATAAAGGGATCATAATGGAACTTGGGCTGGCCACCTTCAAGATTCTGTTATTTGCAGGAATATATATTTCCTTGAATGTGATAAATGCATTTAGTACGAGTTAATTTAAATTAACCGAGGTGTGGGATAATCTTAACTTGTGTTAGGTGGTTTATAATGGATGTAATTTTGAAAATGTTCAGGATTGTAATTATTACTATTGTACAGTTAAGTTATAAGATTAACAAGCTGAGATTTGTCTGATGATGCAGTAGAAATTTATTGTCTCTAGTCAATAAGTTTGAGGAACTGTTCTGTTTCATAAATTTGTATGAATGTATGCTCAAGAGGTAGGGAAACAGTTCTGTGTAAACTGAGAGATATTATTATCTAGTCAAAGATGTGACTTGTCATTCTAGATGTTTCAACAATTTAGTAGCAAGCAGGTACACCCTAACCCCTTTATAACACTTGTTGGATGTTACCTGAAACGGTGTTGTATCCAAATTTGTGTTATAATTAACCCTGTTATAATGGGATTGTGGTGTACATGTTTTGATAAATGGCGGGTGCCATTTAACTTTCAGGGGGAGAATGTGAGCAGGTTTAAAGACCCGGCAATTTTTTTTTTTTATTCTGGTCAGAAATTCTGTTCTATTCTGTAGTTATTGGTTGTACCAGTCGAATACAACCGATTTCATCCGGGTCATGAGGCGTGTCAGATCGCCATTGAAGTAAAGTAAACTTGCTGTCTAAAGAAATGATGAATTTCTTGTTTTTCTTCCCCTTATAGCTACCCGAGGGCAGAGTGTGTGCGGAAACGTTACACATGCGCAGTTAAAATGTGTCATGACGGAATGCTCGAAGACACAAATTCGCTTGACGCGGCTCATTTTTTTATGTAAATATACTGAACGCCAAAAGAAATCATTATGACAACACACCCGTGCGCCATAATGTATTAAACGGTCAATTTTCTGAAGAAAAGTTGTGGTATTTTTCTTATTTGTTCTCAAACATAGGTTGTGGGTACCTGAGGCGGTTCTATCCACAGATGCTTGGGGTCAGGTCTGTATTAGAGCCTATCAGTGATGGGGACCTTTTTTAAAACATTGTTTTAAGGCCTTCAAACAAGTTTTATCGGTAGTGGGCCTGTTCTGTCGGGCTAGAGAGCTAATCAGACCTGACCCCAAGCATCTGTGGTTCTATCGACTACCCACAACCTATGTCTAGGAGCAGAAATAAGGAAAATAATTTTTACCCCCGTAAAGCCCATTTTTTTCTATATAACATGGGGTGTAAGGGGATGTTTATTTCATGCACTTGTTAGCGTGATGTGCCCACAGCAAATTTATTCCCAAGAAGAAGAATCAAAATTTCACCATTTGTTTTGGCAGAAAACTCTACGTCTATCAAAGAAACACGAGTTTATTCACTGCTGTTATTCCGTAATGTTCCCTCCATGTGGCACAAACATCAAAACAAAGGTTCACAGATACACAGTATCGCGTATGTGCGGAACCCCGGAAGGGACATGATTTTTTTTAATATGTTGTGCGAACAAGATATTAAGTTGTGCGAACAAGATATTGTCTTGTACGGACAAGATAATACGTGTGCACACAAGATATTATCTTGTGCGGACATCATAATTTATCTTGTGCGGACACCATATTATCTTGTGCGCACAAGATAGTATCTTGTTCGCACAACATTTTATCTTGTTCGGACAACATGGATCTTGGGAAGTTGTGCGAACAAGATAGTATCTTGTGCGGACAAGATAGTATCTTGTTCGCACAACATACTATCTTGTGCGCACAAGATATTATCTTGTGCGGACAAGGTATTATCTTGTGCGGACAAGATAATAGCTTGTGCGCACAAGATATTAAGTTGTGCGAACAAGATTATATCTTGTCCGCACAAGATCTATGTTGTGCAGACAAGATATTATCTTGTGCAGACAAGATAATATCTTGTTCGCACAACTTAATATCTTGTGCGGACAAGATATTATCTTGTCCGCACAAGATTATATGTTGTCCGCACAAGATAATATCCTCCATACAACCAAACAGCCGACTTAGGGGATCAGATGCAACTTAACACATCACGTGCAGTGATAGAGACATGTAAGAGGACGCTTTTTCTCACTTTGTTTAAGAAATAGATCAGCTCTAACTGTGATTTGTTGAGTAATAAATCACAGTTTGGAGGTCAGTTGTAAAGTAGACAAATCACGAACGCGTAGCGCGCGTGATTTGTCTACTTACAACTGACCGACAAACTGTGATTTATTACTCAATAAATCACAGACTAGATCTGATCTATTTCGATTCTAACACGCTGAAAATCGGCAATAATGTTGTTGTTTCCTTCAAAATCTTACAACTTTTCGCCATTGTTAGAAGAAATCCCGCTAAAATTAACGACTGAAACACATGCATTTACATCCTTTTCTAACGTTTTCGATGCGAGAAAATGACGTTACACCGTCTAACGTCAAGGAAATCGACTAGTGACGTCATCAATTGGCAGTTTTTAATGACGTCATTTGTCACGCTCTTCCTAGCCGTGATTTGTTGTAGAATAAAACACAGTTGTTTTCCATTGCCTATATAGGCGCGCTGTGTTAGAATTAAGAAATAGATCAGCTCTAACTGTGATGTGTTGTGTAATAAATCACAGTTTGGAGGTCAGTTGTAAAGTAGACAAATCACGTGCGCGTAGCGCGCGTGATTTGTCTACTTACAACTGACTGACAAACTGTGATTTATTACTCAACAAATCACAGACAAGAGCTGATCTATTTCGATTCTAACACGCTGAAAATCGGCAATAATGTTGTTGTTTCCTTCAAAATCTCACAACCTTTCGCCATTGTTAGAAGAAATCCCGCTAAAATTGTCGACTGGAACACATGCATTTATATCCTTTTCTAACGTTTTCGATGCGAGAAAATGACGTTACACCGTCTAACGTCAAGGAAATCGACTAGTGACGTAATAAATTTGGAGTTTTTAATGACGTCACCTATCACGCTCTTCTGAGGTGTGATTTGTTGCATAATAATTCACAGTTCCTTTCCATTGCCTATATAGGCGCGCTGTGTTAGAATCCTATTTAGATACAGATCTGTGAGCTGAAAGTTTTGGAAGAAGAAAAGCGTACTATACTGCTATTTTGCCCGTTCTCGTTCTATTTAAAGACAGCTCCTACTGCCTGAAAAGTATACATTTAAACCGGAAATATCGCATGAGGAACACTAAATCGCATGTATCTTTGCTTCTGCTCTGTCGAATTACATCGTGGATGTGCCTGTGTATACAATAAACATTCCTGGTCACGTAATAACAAAAGATATTATTCAAAGCAAATACTTTTTCCCACAATATTGCCTCAAACACATCTGGGGTCGGATTTATGGACGCAACCGACTTCGGTGTGTATTTTTAGAGGCAGCAACCGACTTCGAAGATCTTTCTTCGAAAATGATGTAACCGACCTCGGAATAGGCGATAGAAAATGATGCAACCGACTTTTATGAAATAAAAATCAAATAATATTGCTGCAGAATGTCCCACAACATTGGAAGCAACGTCTCCAAAATGACCTTTACAATGTTGACGGGGACGTTAAACCTCCAAGTTGTTCTTCCGCGCAGACTGGTCACCGGCCCCCGCTCATAAGGGTTTGATGAAATATATGGGCTGCATGATGCTTCCACGCAGAGCTGAAACCGACTCGCACACTTAGAGATCTAAGCCTACCCAGGCAAAGCGGTGCGAGTCGGCCCGTCCATGCTTATAAACCCTATTGGGATTGAGATGTCATTCCATCGCAATGTCGGGTAAAAGTCCCACAACATTGGAAGCAACGTCTCCAAAATGACCATTACAATGTTGACGGGGACGTTAAACCTCAAATCAAACAAAACAAATAAGATATGGTTTCTCGGATTATCGTGACCTAGCTGATACACAAAAAAGATGATGGTTAGCATTTGTGACAAGCAAAGACGATCGCACACGCAGACTGGTCGCAAGGCGCAGCAGTGATCTGTGGATTCTGTCGCAGCTACAGACACACCAGTGCCTCAGCCAGGGGGTTCAACAAGAGCTACATATGTACAAATCACCCTATTAAGGGCCGCCTTTAGTCTGCTGTAGACAGTATACCACAGCGGGCAATAAATTAATTATGAACACACGCTATGTCCTACTGTTTCAAGAATAAATGCCTTTTTAAAAAGCTCACGACGTTGTTAGCTAACGTATTGTTAAATCTTTGATCATTTGATATGGCGAATATCTTAATATTTTTGCTGAAAAAAATGTGAGCAGCTGCTCTCATTATTTTCAGCAAAAATATTACTATATTAGACATTGTACTTGGCAGAAAAGTTAACAATTTGATCACTAACGAGCTTGTTAAGATAATAATGCTTTGAACAACAGGCCCCGGGCTGACAAGTCTGTGCTATGCCCACTCTATAGAAAGAAAAGTGAAGTTTACAGGGGTACATGTATACACTATTTTCTCTAGTTTTACTATAAAAAAAAACAAAGATAGTGGGTACTCGTTACAACCGTCTCATTGAATCAATGCAAGTTCATTCATAACTATATAGTTGAAAAAAAAGAAACAGACAAAAAATGGGCCCCGTCAAGCGATTTTGGTACTTATCGCCTATGCGAGCAGCGAAGGTTCAGGCGAGCCTGCGCAGCCGCCCAGTCTCGCCAGAACCTTCGCTGCTCGCTCATACAAGCAGTGAATCAAGAGGAACATTCAGACAGAAAGCCATATCCCTGGCCCCTCTGAATGGCTGGGCATGCGCAGTTAAAATTTGTCATGACGGAATGCTCGAAGACACAAATTCGCTTGGCGGGGCTCAAATGGGAAGGCCAACAAATGTGAAAAACTTCACTAACCCCTTGACAATGGTTTTAGTTTTGATATTCTAAGCGGAATGACCTCAGTTAAATGAGCCCCGTCAAGCGAATTTGTACAAATACATTGTTAATTTTTCGGCAAAAAAAAAAAAAAATGGAAATTTTAAGATACAAAATTGTGATATTTTCTTATCTCTGCTCAAAACATTGATTGCGGGGACTTGATTGAACCGCCTTGACGAGGCAGCGTTATCAAGAACAAACAATCAATGTTTTTGAGCAATACAGCAACCATGCAGTTCTACAGTTTACTTGAAGATTTCTGCTGAGCTATAGTTCGTGCAATAACTGCGGCTTGTGCAATTGTTTGGCGGCTTTAAAGTTATTTTATGTAATCAGTTTTTGAAAAATTACCTTGGGGAGGTTATTTATCTTGCATTAGACATTCTCCTTGGTTACGTCTTGATGATGTTTATCTTCTTATACATCCGTAATCAGTCTTTAAACTGACTTCAACACTCGTAATAAATTATTAACGGCTAAACTCCTTAATCAGGGTTATCGGTACCATAAACTACGCAAAGCCTTTTCAAAATTTTATAGACGCCATTCTGATTTAATTTCAAAATTCAATATTGGACTTAAATCTCTTCTGCAACAAGGTCTATCGGAACCCGAATTTTATGGTGACTTAGTATATAAATTCAGAAAAATATATAACCGCAATGACTTCAGCACCCAATTTCGTAAAATCATTCTTCGATATAAAAAGATTGGGTACAACATGGATATTATACGACAGACTGCATGCATGGTAGTTAACCCAATCACGGTTGGCAACTTTGCTTCCCTCTTTAATTGCACGCCGGTGGGTCAGGCCTCAGATTCTATGACGGCTCCAACGTAAAGGCTTATTGAAAATTAAAGAGATAATGTTGGTTGGTGCCTGATGCTCTGTCTCTGGTCGGGCTCATCGGAGTCTAACTGTTGGTTTTCTTTTGCTCCAGCATTTCAGTGGTTTCTTGCTGTCGAGTCCTCACCGTTGTCTCACCTCTGTGGTTCTTTGATTTCTGTGTTCACGGAGATGTTTCACTGATGAGTTAGGAGGCCTTCATGCGGACTGAACAAATTATTTGTCTAAATCGCGACGGAAGTAAGGGCGAGGATTGTGGCCACGTAAAATCGATTTAAGCCCCCCAGTGGAAATCTTCCACTGACCGTTCCAAGGCGGCTCTTCTGTGGCGATTTATTTATGTTGTTGTTTGTTACTTACTGTGTGTATCACTTGTGTCTTTTAATTTTGGATGGCCATATGGCCATTTTGTGGGAAAGTAACTGTCCATATGGCCTTCCTTTGTTTAGGTTTCCATTATGGTCTGGTCGCTTAATGTTTGTATTTCTTTCCCTTTGGTGTTTTTTATGGATGGAGTAAGTTAATTGTATCAATTCCTGATCTTTGTTTTACTTCTACTTTAAAAATTGCCTCTTCGAGGCTGTTTATAAAGCTATCTGGCATTAGACAATATCATTAGCTTGATCTTGTCAATTTACATCTGCATGCAAAACAATATAAAAATGCACCCGTCGGTTTGAAAGTTATACGACCGTGTCAGTGGGTGAATATTTTACCTGGCCGAGGCTAAAATAAAGAAATTGGGCATTCAGGATTCGCGTTGGTTAGATCTGTACATTATCTATCTGTATGCTAACAGTTGTCAAAAATATTCCAAGTAGATTAGAAGTTACACTTCGAAAAAAATTTCCAGTTTGTCTAGGCGAGGCCGTTTGTAAAGTAATTTGGCATAAGGCAATTTTGCGTGTTATGTATTGTCAATATCAACCCGTATGGCGAAAATGTTCAAAGTCAGGGTTAGATGTTATACTCCGTATTCATTTTTTATATTATTTTGCCTCGGCGAGGCCATTCATAAAGTAATCTTGCATAAAACAGCCTCATGGGTTAGGTATTGTCAATATCAATCCGAATGCCAAAAATAATCGGAATATTCAGAGAGGTTTGAACATTATACTGTTAACATTTTTCTAAATATATATTGCATCGGTGAGGCCATTTATGAAGTGATCTTGCATACGACAGTTTCTTGGGTTAGATTTTGTCAATATCAATCCATAGGAATATTTGAAGAGGTTTATACATTATACTCCGTTATTATTATATAAAAATAAATTGCCTCGACGAGGCCATTTATGAAATGATCTGGCATTAAGGCAATTTCTTTGGTTAGATATTGTCAATACAGCACAGTGCTCAGTCTTTTACCGGAAACCAACAACTGCCCTTCTTGAATCAGCGAAAGGGATAGAATCACCGTGGAACAGATTTCACGATCAATCTCCCGGAAAAAATGTTGCCGAACCCGGCAGGTATCGAACTTGCGTCTGAGCGGATAATTTGCTTTATTTATGGTCACGTGCCTAGGACGCAGACAGGTCGCTTTAAAAAGGTAACATTGTTCCGCCCCTCCCTCCCCCCCCCCCCCCCCCCCCACATATTAACCCATACTCTGAGTATATGTCTAGCAGCCTTTTTAGGGACAAACATAGCAGACCCAGATCAGACTCTACAACAAGTGGCGTCTCATCTGTGTCTAAACTGCAAAATTTAATGCTTACAATATAAGCCTTGACGTGCACCTGTCCAAACTCATTCCAACCGTCTTAAAGTTTGGTAATACATTATCGACCCATACTGCGTACTTTTAACCCATTTTAAACGAATGGAATCCTCAACACCTTATATCAGTATGGAATGAGTTCATTTTAAAATCAGGGATGTCAGGTTGTGGCTTCCACGAAATATTTGGCAAAAATGGCTGAACCTTTTTGTAAGTATGCAGTGAAGGTCATAATGAGACTCCGCGTTCTGTGGTATCTGATCTGGGTTTGTCCTGTTTGCAAGTTGCCAGGTTTCGGATTTTATGGTACAAATGGGCTGTAAACTGGATTATATGAACTGAACTATAAAAAGATTAGACTGCTACACAGTTCATCTATTGAAATATGCATCTATTCCGTTTGAAATAGGTGGTCTGTGAGACAGTTTATAAGAAGATACCTCATGGCGTAATAATCTACTATGTTCTCACTGGTGATTGGGTCATATGCAGTAACACCGAAAATAGTACCGAAATCACTTCTCATTGCACTGGAGCTACCCTGCAACAGCTACGCTCCAAAAATGATAAAGAATCTTGTGATGCATTTTATTTACACCTAAATCTAATCTAAAGAAAAACATCATGGATTTTCATTTGAAAAGTAGCCATTTTGGAGATTTTGTTTGTTTGATTTGAGGTTTAACGTCCCCGTCAACACTGTATATGTCATTTTTGAGACGCTGCTTCCAATTTTGTGGGACTTTTACCCGACATTGAGATGAAATGACATCTCAAGCCCTGTCGCCCAATGAAACCAATAGGGTTTATAAGCATGGACCGACAGACATACACAGCTTTGCCTGGGCAGGCATAGATCCTCTAAGCAGTTAACCAGTACTCGTGCGCGGGTCGGTTTCAGCTCTGCGTGGAAGCATCATTCAGCCCATCTATTTCTTCAAGGCCATTTTGGAGATATGAAAAATGCACTATGTCACACGGGTGTATTATTGTAATGTGGTGGTTATTTTAGCGAGTACAGCATCTTACTTCGGCGTATTTTGCTGAAGAAAGCGAGTAGCACATCTTCGGGAAAAATATTAGCGTATTGTCGTAATAAATGATCAAAGTTTTAACGACACGTTAATCAACGGCATATTAAACGATCACATTAACGACATCATTAGTTTTAGCACCCATCGCCAAATAAGAAGAATTTTCCATTAGTTGGCCAACAATTTTAAATCTATTAGCGGTATAACATCGAATGAAATAACGCCATCAAATGAAATAATATTTGATTTGATGTTGAGTTGAGTGCAAACGTAACATCAAATGAAAGAATATATTATATGATGTGCGGCTTGCAAACATATCTTGCATCAAATGAAATATCTGTTTCATTTGATGTTGAGTTGCACGCAAACGTAGCATCAAATGAAAGAATCTTTCATGTAATATGGATGTGCTCCATTTCATGCAATTATAAAATGGAATGAAATACATGTAGTTATTTTATATGAGCCCCGCCAAGCGAATTTGTGTCTTCGAGCATTCCGTCATGACAAATTTTAACTGCGTATGCCCAGCCATTCAGAGGGGCCAGGGATATGGCTTTCTGTCTGAAGGTTCCTCTTGATTCACTGCTTTTATGAGCGAGCAGCGAAGGTTCTGGCGAGTCTGCGCGGATGCGCAGGCTCGCCTGAACCTTCGCTGCTCGCATAGGCGATAAGTACCAAAATCGCTTGACGGGGCCCATATTATATCGTATTCAAACTATAACGACACAACGGATTGAATTTCAAATACCCTGTCTGCAAAAAGTGTAATCATATTATTTTCTACAATGAAATGTGTACATTCCAACCAAAATGTAATGTGAATATGTCTTTCTGTTTCAACATGGCTACCAGCAAGCCCCAAACCAGTATTGGAACTTCGCAATCCTCTTGATTCACTGCTCGCATAGGCGATATGTACCAAAATCGCTTGACGGGGCCCAATTCTGATGTTGAGATAGCTTGTAATCGTAACATCACTGCTACATACTACAGGTGCTCGTATGTTTTTTCGTAGGTTACAAAGGGAGAAAAATCAAACTGCAAGACAGGGTTATGGAACTTGGTACATGTAAGAATATAGCTCTTGAGATGAAACAGATGTGCGTCAAGTTTCATGAGGCTTGGTCAAATATTTTGGGAAATATGACCAAGGTAGAAGTTTTAGCTCACCTGTCACGTAGTAACAATGTGAGCTTTTGTGATCACATTTTGTCCGTATTCAGTGCGTGATTCCGTGCGTCCGTGTTTGCGTGCGTCCGTAAACACTTTCTTTAAACGACATCTCCTAAACTACTGATCGGATTTTGACCAAACTTAACAGGAATGATCCTTAGTTGGTTCTCATTTGGTTCCGCTCCTTTGCACGTTTAGGTCAAGGGAGCTAAAAATATATTTCTTTTTCCTGAAAAACTTCTCTGAAACTGCAAGGCCTAGGTATTTGACATTTGGTATGAAACTCTATCTAGTTGCCCACATATCAAGATTTTTCAAACTATAGCATTAAGGCCAAAAATTCCCATCCAAGTTTTACATAGGTTTCTTATAGGTGGAAACTTTTTTAAAAATCTTCTTGTCTGAAACCAGAAGCCCCAGGTCTTTGATATTTGGTATGAAGCTTCATCTAGTGGACCTCTACCAAAATTGTTCAAATTATTACTTTGAGGCCAACATGTTTTACATATGCATACAGAGGGAAAACCTTAAAAAATCTTCTTGTCTGAAACCAGAAGGCCCAGGTCTTTGATATTTGGTAGGTTTCTTCACGTAGTGGACCTTTACCAAAATTGTTCAAATTATAACCTTGGGGCCAAAAATGGCTCGCCCACATGTTTAACATTGACATATATAGGGAAAACCTTTAAAAATATTCTTATCGGAAACCGGAAGCCCATGTCTTTGATATTTGGTATGAAGCTTCATGAAGTGGACCCCTACCAAGATTTTTCAGATAATAGTCTTAGGGCCACAAATGGCCCCACCCTTGGGCCCATATGTTTTACATTGACTTGTGTAGGGAAAACCTTTAAAAATCTTCCTGTCTGAAACCAGAGGGCCTAGATCTTTGATATGAAGCTTTGAGTGGACCTCTTCCATGACTGTTCAAATTATAGCCTTCGGACCAAAAATGGCCCACATGTTTTACACTTTGTTCGTTTGTTTGATTTGAGGTTTAACGTCCCCGTCAACACTGACAAAGATAATTTTGGAGACGTTGCTTCCAATTTTGTGGGACTTTTACCCGACATTGAGATGAAATAGCATCTCAAGCCCTGCCGCTCAATGAAACCAAAAGGTTATATAAACATGGACGGTCCGACTCGCACCACCTTGCCTGGGCAGGCTTAGATTCTCTAAGCACATGTTACATAGACTTATAGGGAAAACCTTCAAACATCGTCATTTCTGAAACCACATTGATATTTGATATGACGCTTCATCTAGTGGACCTCTACCAAGATTTCCAATTACAACCTTGGGGCCAAATATGATCCTGCCCATGGCTTCAACTAATGTACAACTATGTTGACAAACCTGGATTTTTCAAGATATTTAAATCAGTCGAGTTAACGACCATGTCTTTTTTTGCCTTCGTTCACAGTTTCTTTTTTTCTAAACATCGCTTATGATCTTCTGGTCACAGGTGAGGGATACAGGGCCATCTTGGCCCCCTTGTTTTGTTTAATTTTAAAACTAGGTCAAAGTTCAAAGGTCAAGGTCACAGGCCGAAAAAATCGATATGAAGGAACACACATGTGAATTTTGAAAGCTGTATTGTTTGTGGTATTAAAATGAAAGACTAAATTTTTTTGTTGTTGTTGTTTTTGTTATTGTTGTTGTTGTTGTTGTTGTTGTTGTTTTGTTGTGTTTTTTGTTTGTTTGTTTAAGAAATAGATCAGCTCTAACTGTTATTTGTTGAGTAATAAATCACAGTTTGGAGCGCGCGTGATTTGTCTACTTACAACTGACCGACAAATCACAAACTAGAGCTGATCTATTTCGATTCTAACAGGCTGAAAATCGGCAATAATGCTGTTGTTTCCTTCAAAATCTCACAACCCTTCGCCATTGCTAGAAGAAATCCCGGTAAAATTATCGACTGAAACACATGCATTTATAGCCTTTTCTAACGTTTTCGATGCGAGAATATGACGTTACACCGTTTAACGTCAAGGAAATCGACTAGTGACGTCATAAATTTTGCAGTTTGTAATGACGTCACTCGTCACGCTCTTCCGAACTGTGATTTGTTGCAGAATAAAACACATAGAGGATATTTGATTTTTTCAGTGTAAGATCGAATTTATTTCATCGAATGAACACCAAAACTGTTAAGTTCACGAGTGGCGTAGCCACGAGTGAAAATAGCAGTTTTGGTGTTCATGAGTGAAATAAAATTTGATCTTGCACTGAAAAAATCAAATTTTCTGTTTCTTACATGCTTCAAAAGGCAATATTTAGCGTCTTTAATTACGAGTCCCTGGTTGAAATTCAGACCCTTTTGGTGGCATTACCCTATCCTACATATACAGTCATGGTCGTCGGTCGGTGTGTGCACGGAGAGGGATGTGCTGTGTTTGCCGGGTCTTGTCCATCATCCGTTTCGGTTTCAAAATTTTGGGGTTTATACACACTGATGAAGATTAAATATTAGAAAGGTCTCTGTCACTAAATTTGGTATTGCAACCACTGGGTCGGTATCTCTGCTAGTGGATGATTCGTTCGTCCCCGAGGGTATCATCAGCTCAGTATCAGTTCCTTAGTGCTGAGGTTGATACTGCGGTGTTAACGTCAGTACTCAAGTACTGATTTAAATAACTATATTATATCTTTAATTTTTGCAGTATAAATTTCTAATTTTTCTTAAACTAAGACTGACTTGTCACGTGGGACATGTATCTTAGCGGATTTAGTTGCCACTTTTTGTAACATCATAAATTTTGCAAGTCTCGCTACTTTGGGCATCTCCTTCCTGATGCCCGGGACTTCCGTGGAGTGTGGGCCATGTTTACTGATGTTGGCTCGGTGGGGGACGCCTATAAGTTCCCTGGTAGGCGTCTCTTGCCTGATGCCTCCAGTTGACCTGTCTCATGAGCTACGTCGGTCGGTGTGTGCTCTGAGGGGGGTGTGCTGTGTTTGCCGGGTCTTGTTCATCATCCGTTTCGGTTTCAAAACTTTGGGGTTTAGACACACTGATGAAGATTAAATATCAGAAAGGCCTCTGTGTCACTCAATTTGGTATAGTTACGCATTAATTGTAACTGGAACCACTCGGCAATTTTATTCACGAGAATTTGTGCGTACAGTAAACTTGCATTCAAAACCATGCCTACCATTGAATTATTACGTAAGTTATTTGTCTTTAAGTTTTTAGTTCTTCTCGACATTTTTTGTCGTATTTTTATTTCCTATTTTTTTAATTCAAACAATGTGTTTTAATGTTACGCATGAGAATGAGTTTCAGCTTTCATTTCTGAAGTTTGCCTTTACTAATGACATTGTCCTCCCTAGATAACGGTATCAGATGGACCGGCCCGTGTGATGTAATGTTCAGTAAACATTCATCGAACTGTACAAGTAACCAACCTGACTGTTGTTTGTCTGTTTACTTATTTGTTATTTTTTAAATGTTTTGTTTTTTAATTTTTTTTCTGTTTACTTATTTGTTTATTTTTATATGTTTTGTTTTTAATTCACAGTTTTGCAGATTTTTTCGGTACATACTCAAGAGTATGTACTTATCATAGGGGGTCTCTTTCGCTATGCCAAAAATAGCATAGATAAAACGTTAACTTTCTTCCCTTCAGGTACTCGCTTTCGGTCCATAAGGTGATAGAAAAATAATCCATCATGAGTCTCTTTATGTAGGATAAGGAAATCTCACCCAATGGGGTCTGAAAATTTCAACCAGGGACGAGGCTTAATAAGGAAATGTCACCCAAGGGGTTTGAATTTCAACCAGGGACGAGACTTTCCCCCTCGGGGTCTGAATTTCAAGCAGGTACGAGGCTTGAAATTTCCACCAGGGACGAGGCTTTCATCCTCGGGGTCTGAATTTCAACCAGGGACGAGTCCCTGGATGAAATTCAGACCCCTTGGGTGGCATTTCCCTATCCTACATATACAGTCATGATGGATTGTTATACATGTACCGGTCCCGATATCTCAGTTGGTAGAGTGTCCGCTCCGTGGAAATGGAGGCCACGGGTTCGATCCCGGGCCGCGACATACCAAAGTCGTTAAAAATGGTACTAGCTGCTCCTCGCTTGGCACTCAGATTTACGGGGTAGAGCTAGGACTGGTCGACCCAGTGTCAGGATGTGACTGGGTGTGGTATCATGTAATGTGTCTGGGACATGATACTTCAGTGAGGCAGTACTATAAAAGTGAGCATTGAGCTCCCTGTCGCAACCAGACACCGTCGTGATATGACTGAAAAATTGTTGAAAGCGACGTTAAACCCGAATTCACACACACACACACACACACACACACACACACACACACACACACACACACACACACACACACACACACACACACACACACACACTTATACATGTATTATTACATGTTTTTCAATGAATGATTAAGATTTCTCAGTGTTCTCTAATTCGATATCTTCACTGTTTGAAACAGTGCAAATACGACTTTTATTTTTCACTGGTTTGTGAATTCGATGTATACTCACAAAATAACAGAACAGAACAGAACATAAACTTTATTACACTCAGGTGTCATGACAACACAACATGAGGTTATGAGCAAGTATTACTACTACAGACATGGAACATGAACAACAACGGAGAGAAATTCCACACATTAAGACCAATATTATTTTTTTTTTAGGAGAGGGGGGTGGGGGATACATATAATCAAAGCTGGACCATCTAATGATTGGGGATGTGGGTTTTATACTTTTTTGCTTAATAATCTTAGGCTCGTTGTACCCGATTTTACATTTTTGTCACTGCCACGGTACTTCTCCCGTGAAAACGAAACCGGGACAGGAGCGTGACATCAGTTTTGATGAAAATCATAATCTTTTCTTGTTTCGAAAATAATGCGAGTAAGTACAAAATGTAGAAATTTAACACACATGACAATCAACGTGTCGATACTTGACCTGGTAGTATGTCGGTCGGCCTTATGAAGAACGGACTTTTCTGAGTCAGATGTGCACGTAGATATATTCTCTGTTGTGAAGAGTCAATAATGTGACAGGAATTACGTCACACACGTTTTCACGTCATTCCGACGTCGATCACGTCACTTTTTGCATCTATGCAACATAAATGGGCCCCGTCAACCGATTTTAGGTACTTATCGCCTATGCGAGCAGCGAAGGTTCAGGCGAGCCTGCGCATCCGCGCAGTCTCGCCAGAACCTTCGCTGCTCGATCATACAAGCAGTAAATCAAGAGGAACCTTCAGACAGAAAGCCATATACCTGGCCCCTCTGAATGGCTGGGCATGCGCAGTTAAAATGTGTCATGACGGAATGCGCGAAGACACAAAATCGCTTGGCGGGGCTCACATAATGCACGCGACGCCAGACAAGCTTAGCACCTGCGAACATTATTTAAATGCAAATTTAAAGTGAACCATTTGATAAAGTTACATTCCATGCAAACTTTCAGTTAACAAATTACCACGCTGAACACCTCTAAATCGATGCGAAATCGCCCTGAAAAAAGTTTTTTCTGTGTGATGATGGCTAACACTTTGGAGTTGCGTTACAAATTACAATTTAAAGCATGAAAGAAACTTATTATTTTATTTTTTTTTCTTTTTAGTGTAAGAGCTATTTTTATTTCACTCATGAACACCAAACGAAGTATTTTCACTTGTGGATTCGCCACTCGTGAAAATACTTCTTTCGGTATTCATTTTGTGAAGTAAAAATCCATCTTACACTGAAAAAAAAAAAACAACAACAAATATCATGTACATATGTTAGAGCACACACAATTGGCAAATGCATCACGAAAACACGCTTATATAATTTTGACCCCCTTGAACCCCACTTCCCCCGCCCATTGGGGCTTAAAGAAATAGATGGGCTGCATGATGCTTCCACGCAGAGCTGAATCCGACCCGCCCACGAGTACTGGTAAACCGCTTAGAGGATCTTGGCCTGCTCTCGGCCCTTCCATGCTTATACGTCGTAAACCCTATTGGTTTCATTGGGCGGAAGGGCTTGAGATGTCATTTCATCTCAGTGTCGGGTAAAAGTCCCACAAAATTGGAAGCAACGTCTCCAAAATGACCATTACGGTGTTGACGGGGACGTTAAACTTCAAATCAAACAAACAAAATTGAACCCCACTTCAATATAGTAAAACTGGGGTTTGCATTATTCGTATTTCTGCTGTAAAATATAGAATGTGGGTACTCGTTAGAACCGCCTCGATGAGGCGGTTCTAACGGGTACCCAAAATCTATATTTTGAGCAGAAATAAGAAAAATATCAAAATTTTTCATCATAAAATTTTCATTTTTACGGCGATAAAGGTGGCAATGTATTTTGTTTGTTTGATTTGAGGTTTAACTTCCCCGTCAACACTGTAAAGGTCATTTTGGAGACGTTGCTTCCAATTTTGTGGGACTTTTACCCGACATTGAGATGAAATGACAGCTCAAGCCCTGTCGCCCAATGTAACCAATAGGGTTATTTAGCATGGACGGTCCGCCTCGCATCCCCGGTTCATGGACAGGCTTAGATCCTCTAAGCGGTTTACCAGTACTAGTATGCGGGCCGGATTCAGCTCTGCGTGGAAGCATCATGCAGCCCATATATTTCTTCAAGCCCCTATGGGCGGGGGCCCGGCAATGTATTTGAATAGGCGCGTTTGCGTAATGTAATTTTGACCCCCTTGAACCCCACTTTTATATAGTAAAACTGGGGTTTGCAGTGTTCGTATTTCTGCTTTAAAATATAGAATGTGGGTACTCGTTAGAACCGCCTCGATGAGGCGGTTCTAACGGGTACCCAAAATCTATATTTTGAGCATGAATAAGGAAAATATCATACTTTTCATCTGAAAACTTCCTTTTTTTTTTGGTGGTAAAATTAACAATGCAGCATGTTTTCTTTATGATATACGCTAAAGAAAAGCTTAAGCAGCCATAGTTTACGAAAACGAATGCATCTGTGATAAACTATAATACGCATGGCATAATTGGCGCTTGCTGACAAAAAAAACCAGAAAAATCACAATCTATTTCATTGTAATACATGTGCGTTAACATCACGAAAACATGCCTATGTAATTTTGACCACCTTAAACCCAACTTTTATATTGTAAAACTGGGGTTTATATGGGCACACATCATTTCTCTTATTTCTGCTCAAAACATAGATTGTGAGAACTCGTTAGAGCCGCATCGCCTAGACGGTTCTAACAAGTTCCAAAAATCTATGTTTTGGGTAGAATTATATAGAACCATATCTACGGAACCCGGGAAGGGACTACGTATAATTTTTGTTTAATATGTTGTGCGAACAAGATATTATCTTGTGCGGACAACATAATTTATGTTGTGCAGACAACATATTATCTTGTGCGGACAAAATCAATCTTGTTTGCACAACTTAATATCTTGTGCGGACAAGATATTATCTTATTCCCACAACATATTATCTTGTTTGCACAACATAGATCTTGGGAAGTTGTGGCGGACAAGATATTATCTTGTTTGCACAACATATTATCTTGTTCGCACAAGATCTATGTTGTGCGGACAAGATAAAATATTGTGTGGACAAGATAATATCTTGTTTGCACAACTTATTATCTTGTGCGCACAAGATAATATGTATAATATGTTGTGCGAACAAGATATTATGTTGTCCGCACAAGATAATATCTTGTCCGCACAAGATAATATCTTGTCCGAACAAAGATATCATCTTGTCCGCTCAAGATATTATCTTGTTCACACAACATAATAAAAATAAAAAAATCATGTCCCTTCCCGGGCTCCGTACATATCAGATGTTGTTTTTTTTCTGAAATTTTTTATTTTTTGTTGGTAAAATTTTATTTTAATATTTGAATAGGCGTGTTTGTGTAATGAATTAAAGGATATACATATGCCCACTTCTAAAGAGACAAGATGTGAAACCTAGTGATGATTTAAGAAGGAAAAAGGTCCATTAACATGTCCGTGTGAAATAATGGCGCCCAACATGGTGTCAGAAGTTACATATTTGGGGTAAAAATGATAACAACTTTGTTATTTCTGCTTTTATCACAGATTGTGAGTGCTCGTTAGAACCGCCTCAATGAGGCGGTTCTAACGAGTACCCACAATTGAGGGTTTTGAGCAAAAATAAGGCAGGTAATGAAGGCCCCCGTAAACCCCACTTTTCTCTATAGAACGCTGGGTTTAGAGGGGTATTCGTTTCACGGACTCGTTATCGTGATAGTCATGTCCAATGCAATAAATGAGTAAACTTTGTACATGTACAATTCTACATGTGGTTAAAACTGTTGGCGAATTACACATTGCTGGAACTTCTTTTTTTTCTTAGTTCTGGAGTGTCTGGTACGTTGTCCAAGAAATCAGTCCTCCATAACGAAAACACACCTGTATAATTTTTACCCCTTAAACCCTACTTTTACTATTTTTACTTATTTCTGCTTAAAAACACACAGTAGGATAACACACCCGTGCGACATAGTGCATTTTTCACATCTCCAAAATGACCACTTTTCTGATGAAAATCCTGATATTTTTCTTATTTATGTTGCAAACAATGGTAGTGGGTGCTCGTTAGAACCACCTAAATGAGGCGGTTCTAAAGAGTACCTACAATCTATGTATTGGAGAAGAAATGAGAGAAATAATGTAAATCCCCGTAAATCCCAGTTTTCTTTATATAAAAGGGGTTTAAGGGGGAGCTCATTTCACGGACTTGTTCACGTGATGAGATTGTGGGTAATCGTTAGACTTCAATGCGGTTGTAGCGAGTTTTGTTTGTTTGTTTGATTTGAGGTTTACCGTCCCCGTCAACACTGTTTAGGCCATTTTGGAGACGTTGCTTCCAATTTTGTGGAACTTTCCCCCCACACTGAGATGAAATGACATCTCAGTCTCTGCTGCCCAATGAAATCATCAGGGTTAATATGCATGGATGGGCCGACTCGCACCACTTTGCCTGGGCAGGCTTAGATCTTCTACATGGAAGCATCGCAGCCCATCTATTTCTTCAAGCCCCGATAGGCGGGGGCAGGGTTGAAGCGAGTACCCACAACCTACATTTAGAGCAGAAATAAGAAAACTATCAGATCTTTTTATCTGAAAGTTTTCATTTTTTTTTTTTTTTTTTTTTGTGGGAAAATTTTCAGTATAATTGAATGGGCATGTTTTCGTAATGGTTGGATGAAAAATTGGAAATCGTCCTCGTGTATCGGATAGTGAACTCGTATCCGTCAAAACCTGTAAAATAAACATGATTGTTAATGTACACATCCATAATGGACTCATATATATCAGATTCTAATGCACTTGCGTTTGAAACGCGACTTCTGATTTGATAACGTCAAAAATTTGCGACGGTATATTTAGGGAATAATTGAATTCAAAAATTGCCATTTGGAGAGGTAAATCGGCGATTTTACGGTCGGAAATTTCGTTTTACGGCGACGCGATTTACCTCCCAAGATGTCAATTTTGGATGCAGTTATCCCCCTTCTAATGATGTATTCACTTGGTTTGCTTACAAAATGTTCTGCCCAAAACGACAAGCGCAGTAAACTGCTTAAAACCAAATACAAACCAAGGGAACGCGACGCCACGAAATGACGTCTGATTTTCGACAGCATATCGCAGAATACACTGTCGCAAATTTTTGACGTTATCCAATCAGACGTCGCGTATCATTCACAAATGCAGTAGAATCTGCGATATACAATGTACATGTACTGTCGGAAAACCGACGTCATTATGCAATGTCACCTTCCATTTGCTGATTCTTGGATTAACGCAGCTCACAGCACTTGCCGCTATGAGCAAATAGTACGATTTTTACCCAAAACAACTGAATAAATGCATTAGAATGAGGATACCCCTATTGAAAATTGTCAAATATGGAGGTAATTCGTCGGTTTTGCGGTCGCATCGCAAAATTTCCGACCGTAAAACCGCCGATTTACCTTTTTTAATACAATTATCTCTTAAGGGTAATGGGAACACCTGGCTAGTACTGGTAAACCGCTTGGAGGATCTAAGCCTGTCCAGGAACCGCGGTGCGAGGCGGACTGTCCATGCTAATAAACCCTATTGGTTTCATTGGGCGACAGGACTTGAGATGTCATTTCATCTCAATGTCGGGTAAAAGTCCGACAAAATGGAAGCAACGTCTCCAAAATGACCTTTACAGTGTTGACGGGTACGTTAAACCTCAAATCAAACAAACAAACAAATGGGAACACCTGGCAGATTTTCCGCCATTTTTCAAAAGGAGACAACTTTCGGGAGTTCCCGCTCGCTTTTCTACAAGCCCTGTCCCACTGAAAAGGGAACTACTCTTAACGGAAAGAATTTGCTCCTCATGAGCAAAGTCTTTTCTTTATGAGTCGACCCTTTTGACATGGGAGACAAAATACTTTTGCAGGAATTGCCTCCCCTGAAGGTGTTCCCATTCCCCTAAAGTCTGTAAAAATTAACATGGTCGCATATGTACGTGTCAGAGCCAGAACAAATGAATATGAGCAATAACATTCTCATGTCTTTCAAAGTCTGTAAATATAGGATCTTACACGAGTGGTCATTTCATACGAAATTTATGAAACGAGCCTTAGGCGAGTTTCATAATCTTCATATCAAATGACCACGATTGTAATATTCTGTTTTTCACATGACCCCTTTATATTGGATTTTATCGCCTTTAAATTTGACATTTTTTCCCCAAAATATACATGATTGACATGGACGTCGTCATAACATTACTTATTCTTGCACACCAGACAAGGAAATCCGTGATTTTACCCTGGGATAGAAATCTATGTTCTGACCCTGGTGTTCCGACCCCAAATCGAATATAATCGCGTGTTTGATAAATGCACTGGTTGATTACAACCTCATGCGCGGCGTCGTAATGCGTGACGTCACTAAACAGTCCTGTTGTGTCATCACAAAATGGCGGACGTCGGTAACCGAAGTGACGGCAGCATTAAAAATCTGCGCTTAGAAATGGAAGGTATGCAAGAAAAAGAATCCTATATGGGTGTGAGGGTAGACTGGAAACAGTCCATTCATTTAATCATTTCACTTATAAGAATATTCTTATTAATTTTAACCCAGCTCAAAAGCAATGACTTCCATCCCAAAGCACCAAATGAATGCCAAAAGTTTTGGAGGTCAGAAAGTATTAGAGAGGAGAATAATATAAATTCATTGCTAATACAAATGAGAAGATGTTGGTTAAACTTTTGGACTGATTCCAGTCTATGAACACCTCTTTCAATCCCACTTTATATAGGGAAAAGTGGGTTTTATCGGAGTCTAACCGTTTGTTATCTTTTGCTCCAGCATTTCAGTGGGTTCTTGCTGTCGAGTCCTCACCGTTGTCTCACATCTGTGATTCTTTGATTATCTGTGTTCCCGGAGATGTTGCACTGATGAGTTAGGAGGCCTTCATGCGGACTGAACAAATTATTTGTCTAAATCGCGACGGAAGTAAGGGCGAGGATTGTGGCCACGTAAAATCGATTTAAGCCCCCCAGTGGAGGTCTTTCCACTGACCGTTCCAAGGCGGTTCTTCTGTGGCGGTTTATTTATATTGTTGTTTGTTACTTACTGTGTGTATCGCTTGTGTCTTTTTATTTTGGATGACCATATTGCCATTTTGTGGGAAAGTAACTGTCCTTATGGCCTTCCTTTGTTTAGGTTTCCATTATGGTCTGGTCGCTTCATGTTTGTGTTTCTTTCCCTTTGGTGTCTTTGATGGGTGGAGTAAGTTAATTGTATCGATTCCTGATCTTTGTTTTACTTCTACTTTACAGGGGTATGCATTATTTCCGTTACTTATGTGTTCAATCAAACCGCCTCAAAGTGACCCCCGTCCCCTGTAAAGGGAATTACAAAAAAAAAAAACTAATGTTAATTTAAAAGCAAATAACCGACCTTAACAATACATCAAATTGGTTAACTATTCATGTTTTCATTTTTGTTAAATATTTAATTGGATGCTGATTTGGGGTAAAACAATGTTCATTTTACCGAAACAAAAATTTTTCGTGGTTAACCTTATCACGTGAACACTTCCGTGAAAAGTAGACCCCCAATACCCCACTTTATATAGAGAAAATTGCGGTTTACGGGGGTATAGATTATTTTTCTTATTTTTGCTCCAAGACATAGGTTGTTGGTACTCGTTAGAACCGCCTCAAGGAGGCGGTTCGAACGAGCACCCACAACCTATGGTTGCAGTATTTGTTAGAAAAATATCACGGATTTTCATCAGAAAGGTAGGCATTTTGGAGATATGAAAAAAATGCACTGTATCGCATGGGTGTGTTATCATAATGTTACGTATATAATAGTAATTTTGCGCGATGAAATTCTCTTGAAGAAAGGTCGACTTATGATTATGGGTCCAAGCCTCCGCCCATAGGGGCTTGAAGAAATATATGGGCTGCATGATGCTTCCACGCAGAGCTGAATCCGGCCCGCACACTAGTACTGGTAAACCGCTTAGAGTATCTAAGCTTAGAGGATCTAAGCCTGTCCAGGAACCGCGGTGCGAGGCGGACCGTCCATGCTAATAAACCCTATTGGTTTCATTGGGCGACAGGGCTTGAGATGTCATTTCATCTCAATGTCGGGTAAATGTCCCACAAAATTGGAAGCAACGTCTCCAAAATGATCTTTACAGTGATGACGGGGACGTTAAACCTCAAATCAAACAAAACAAACAAATGGTTATGGGTCCAGTTGCTCAAAGCATTGTTAGCCTAACGAGCTCGTTAGTTTGCTCTTATAGTACAATATCTAATAATGTGGTATTTTTGCTGAAAAAAAAATGTGAGCAGCTTTTGCATTTGCAAAAGCTGCGATCATTTTTTTCTGCAAAAATAGTAGTATAGTACAATATTCAATTATCAATGTTTTAACGACACATTAACAGTTCAAATTGATTGATTGATTGATTTGAGGTTTAACGTCCCGGACAACACTGTATAAGTCATTTTGGAGACGTTGCTTCCAATTTTGTGGGACTTTTACCCGACATTGAGATGAAATGACGTCTCAAGTCCTGTCGCCCAATGAAACCAATAGGGTTTATAAACATGAACGGTCCGACTCGCACCGCTTTGCCTGGGCAGGCGGCGGTTTCCCAGTACTCGTGTGCGGGTCGGTTTCAGCTCTGCGTGTAAGCATCATGCAGCCCATATATTTCTTCAAGCCCCGATTGGCGGGGCCGGCTGGTTTTGGGTTAAACAATGTTCATTTTACCGAAACAAATGCTTTTCGTGGTAAACCTTACGCATATAATAGTAATTCTAATCCACTTGCGTATGTAACGCGACGACTGATTGGATAACGTCAAAAATTTGCGACAGTATATTCTGCGATATAGTGTCGGAAACCCGACGTCATCACGTACCGTCGCTTTTCATTGGTTGGCATTTGGTTTTACGCAGCTCACAGCGCTAGCCGTAGACTGGAAACAGTCCATTCATTTAATCATTTCACTTATAAGAATATTCTTATTAATTTTAACCCAGCTCAAAAGCAATGACTTCCATCCCAAAGCACCAAATGAACCAAAAGTTTTGGAGGTCAGAAAGTATTAGAGAGGAGAATAATATAAATTCATTGCTAATACAAATGAGAAGATGTTGGTTAAACTTTTGGACTGATTCCAGTCTAGTGTGAGGGGTGAATAGAAGAAAAATCCGTCCCTCGGGATCACTATCCGGCATCACTCGGCAAGCCTCGTGATGCCGGACAGTGACCCTTGGGACGGATTTTTCCATCCACCCCTCAAACCCATATAAGATTCTTATAATCCAGCCAAACTGTTATTGCACGTGTGGTCATACGATTATTTTATACCACAATCAGGCATTCTAATAACCTAATAAAGGGGGTCGAATAACTGCTTGCTATAATCAGTAGTGAACTATAATACCTTCTACTGACCTGTAATAGGTCCAGTGACTGTTTATAGACCGGACCTATTCACAGGTCTCTATTTTACAAGTGTAATCAATAATATGCAACCTTTTATACATGGGAAAACAACGAAACTGCTAGTTAAAATCTTTGAAATATTTATTTAAACAGATTTTCAGAAATTTCAGCTAAATTCTTACCTTCTCGGCTTTTCCAAGTTTGAATGGCCCGTTGGAATAACTGCGCACTGAAACTGCAGTTGCGTCTCAACCTCGAAAATAATTTTTAAAGCTAAAATAAACTATTTATTTGCAAATTTTCATACAGAAAGTGAAGCGCTGAGAAACTTTTATTCGAGCGTCCGTGTTGTTTACCACGTCTTTGTGGCGTGTTACGTCAGAAACTTTGCACTCGTTGACGTCACGTTATACTACGTGTGCGCGCCATGGCTCTGAATGTCGTTTAATATGTCACTCATTCTTCTGTCTTTTTTGCTTAAACTTGCTAAATTATTGCAAAAGCCATTGATTGTTTTGAATTGCGGTATAAACTAAATACATGGATAGTGTCTTTAATAATAAAATATAATCGGTTCGCCCCGATAATTCGATAATTTTATAGGGGCTCGCTAAAGCTCGCCCCTTTAAAATTGTCTAAGACTCACCGATTATATTTTATTATTAAAGACACTAACCATGTATTCACTATATACCACAATCAGGCATTCTAATAACCTAATAAAGGAGGTCGAATAACTGCGCGCTATAATCGGTAGCGACCTATAATTTTGTTTGGCTGATTTGAGATTTAACGTCCCCGTCAACGCTGTATAGGTCATTTTGGAGACGCTGTTTCTAATTCTGTGTAACTTTTACCCGACATTGAGATGAAATGACATCTCAAGCCCTGTCGCCCAATGAAACCAGTGGGGTTTATAAACATGGACGGGCCGACTAGCACCGCTTTGCCTGGGCCGGCTTAAATCCTCTAAGCGGTTTACCAGTACTCATGTGCGGTCAGATTCAGCTCTGCGTGGAAGCATGATGCAGCCCATCTATTTCTTCAAGCCCCAATGGGCAGGGGTGGAGTGACCTATAATAACTTTTACTGGCCTATAATACGTTTAGTGACCGTTTATAGACAGGACCTACTTTTCAGGTCACTAATTTACAAGTCTTAACAATAACATGCAACCTTTTATACATTGGAAAAGCAACCAAACTGCAAGTTAAAATCTTTGCAATATTTATCTGAACAGGGCCCAGGATTACAATCGTTACTTAAAGTTAAGGTCGACTTATCGATTTAAGGAGGAATTCTTATCTTAGTAAAGTATTTCCTTGAAAAGTGCATTCGAAAGCCGCCTTTTTTCTTTTCGTAGCTAAGTATTTAACTTCGGATGAATTCGTGATTTTGACGGACATTTTCGCGAAGATAAGCACGTAATGCTTTGGTCACAACCCCTTCGGATTAGGCTTAGGATGTACTCGCGGCATGATTTTTAGCCATTTTGGCCTGATCCCCGGCCGGACACCAGACATGGCCGGCAGTTGACCGGGAATCTCAGGCAGCATCGGGGAGGCGCCCGAAGAGTTTTTACTCGAAGTTAAAATTTCTCCGGTGTCCCGTACATTTCCATAATCAACCATATATCCTTCACACATCATTTAAGTATCGTCCGATATCCGGCCGGGAATCGAGCCGGTGTATGTAGCCTCAGAGGAGAAGTGTTTGGGACCGGACATGGGCCGATATCCGGTCGATGTCTGTTTACACATTGGAAAGTAACCCACCGATGTCCGATCGGCCGGAACCGGTGTGGACCAGATATGTTACAGACATCGGCCTGTCACCGGCCGGCTAGAACCGGACATCCACCGGGCATCGGGCGGACTATATTAACCCCCGCAAGTCGCCGTGTACAACATTAAAGCGCGTTTCTACAACGACAATCGCCCGACATTCGGCTGGGCATGGTACAATCATCGTTCGTAGTCCGTAGGATACTCGGGCGATATTCGTACGATGTCCGGTGCATAGACCGGTTATCGCCCGGGGATCATAGGATAATCGGCCGATTAGTATTAGATGTTCGGTCGTTATTCACAGCCTCGTCGGTCCGCAAAAACATTTCTCTTTGGAGACAGACGCCGTACGACTACCAGACGGTCTTCAGACGGCCTCCGCACGGCCTCCGGACGGTGCCGTTTATGTAAATGATGCGTGACAAATTTTTTTACCAGTGTTGTTCGATGTCGGAAAAAAGGCCAAAACCAGTGGTGTACTCCCGATTACCCCCGGTCTCCGGATACCGCCCGATCTTTGTGACCATAGCATAAGTTTCAATTAAACATTGCTGTCAGAATCTTAAGTTATGCAAGAACAGCGATCATCCATGATTATTTCATTGCATTAACATTTACCGGATCCGTCGGAAGATATATGAACATTCGGCCTGGCGGCCTCATGTTCAAACAGCTTCCTCGGGACCCGGCGAATGTTAATGCATGAAAAACCATGGTTGATCCCTATATTCTCATTGTACATTGATATACCTTTGAAAGCAGCCGGCCTCAGTAGCTCAGTCGGATGCACGTCTGACCGATGATCAGGTGGATGCGGGTTCGATATCTGCCGGAGCGGCAACATTCTTTCGAGGAGATTGATCATGATTTTTTTTTCTACGGTCATTCTCACCCTTCCGCTGATTCAAGAAGGGCAGTTGTCAGTTTCTGGCGAAAGAAAGTGCCCTGTACTGGTTAACTGCTTACGTATAAGCCTGCAGAAGCCTCCGTGGTGCAGTGGTTACGCTACTCGCCTTGTAAACCAGGGGTCGCAGGATCGATCCCGGGCTTCTCCAGACTTTCGGGTGAGTCTTTAAACCGGGGTCTCGTCTCCGTATGACCTTCGATGTTGGTGGGACGTAAACTCAAAACACTCACTCACGTATAAGCCTGCCCAGGAAAAGTGTGGATAAATATACTGACCGGCTCAAAAACGACCTAAATAGTGTTTAATGGGCCGTTAAACTAAAAAAAAAAAAAAAAAAAAAAAAAAAAAACCTTTGAAAACATTTTTGCACCTGGGACTCTCAGTCGCGGAACCATGTGAGAATGCGAGTTTTATAGAGAATCTGTTTGGTTTGTTTCTAAATTGGTTAAAGAGAGTTTATAGGGATCAGTTTCTTATTGTTAACCAAAGGTGGAGGAGAACCGGAGTACCCGGAGAAAATATGAATCTTATATGGGTGTGAGGTGTGGATGGAAAAATCCGTCCCGAGGGACACTGTCCGGCATCACGAGGCTTGCCGAGTGATACGGGACAGTGATCCCGAGGGACGGATTTTTCTATCCGCCCCTCACACCCATATAGGATTCTTTTTCTTGCATACCTTTCATTTCTTAGCGCGGATTTTTAATGCTGCAGTCACTTCGAGTACCGACGTCCGCCATACTGTGATGGCAGTACAGGAATGTTTAGTGACGTCACGTAACGTGCTGTGACGTCAGTTTTAACGACGGCGCATACGAGGTCGTAATCAACCAGTGCATTTATCAATTATGCGATTATATTCGATTTTGGGTCGGAACACCAGGGTCAAAAAATAATTTCTATCCCAGGGTTAAATCACGGATTTCCTTGTCTTGCGTGCAAGAAAAAAAAAAATCGACACACCGTTGCAGAGCTTGGCGTTTCACATTTGGCTCGAGTCAGGCTCGAAGACCTCCAGAAATCTGCATTGGAATTTGAGGGCGAAGATTGACTATTCATTTGTAAACTCCGGTGTTGGAGCTCCAACCCCTTCTTCCCTAGAGTTACTATATACAAAAGCTTCCAGTTTGCTATTGTCCACGTGACTTTTATCGCTGACCATGTAAAAAACCCAGGTAGTGGTTATTTATGGCAGCCATTTACTTCTCCCTGTGATGTCAAGGCGCCTTGTATAAGGGTTCGTAATCTGTAAACTGTGAACATTGGCAAACAGTGTGTACTCTGATCAGACGCAGAAGAAAGCGGCGTCTGATCAGGGTCTACACTATTTGCTCTAAGTAAAAGAATTTAAGGGTCAGGTTATAAGAATCTTATATGGGGTTCTGTTGTAGATGCGAGTTTCCAACCCGAGGGATGACCGTGCTGAGCGGAACCGAGGCTATGCCGCGGTTCCGCTCAGCACGGTCATCCCGAGGGTTGAAAATGTCCATCTACAACAGAACCCCATCCATACTGGATTCTTTTTCTTGCACAACACCACCGGTTAGATTTGACAGCTCGCACATGTTTATTGTTAACAAAATAAAAGTAGTACGGAAGTAGTTCCGGCAGTTGAATAGAATTGATGCGCATTTATGTTAGTTGCCTGGGTCGGAACACCAGGGTCAGAACATAAATTTCTATCCCAGGGTAAAATCATGGATTTCCTTGTCTGGTGTGCACGAAAAAAGAGTCAGATTCCCCATTCAGGACCGTTTTCTCAGTCTACGCTAATAGACAACTGATCAACCAGTGCTGTTTGTGATTTGGATTTTCTTTTTTACTACGCCCACGGGCGTAGACTATCTGGGCCCCGTCAAGCGATTTTGGTACTTATCGCCTATGCGAGCAGTGAAGGTTCAGGCGAAATTAATGTAATTAATAAACGCCGGGTCACTTGTTTGATCCATGACTTTTGACTAGCTGTGGTTAGAAAACCATGGTTCCGTCTCTATATGATATTAGGTGTAGAGGGGACGTAAACTTAAGACGGGTTTAACCATATCTTCATCATCAGGGCAAACTCTTACAAGAGCCTGTCGGGTTATCCGTGATGATGAACCGTAATGAATTTTATTTTACAAGCGTGTTCATGTTGGGTAGAAATAATATTGTTCAAGAAGAATTATAAGTTCATTTTGTAATGATGCCGTTTTTGTCTAATAACTCAGTTTGTGCATGTATGTACATATAAAGAACGTGATGATGATAAGTGGGAGTATTTGGTCGCCACACGTCATAACGGCCTGAGCGGCGGGGATGACGTCAGCTGCGTCATCGGCGTCGCGAGGACGGTTGTGACGGGGTGCCTACCAAATACAGAGAGAATTTACGGCAAACAGTGTTGGCCCTTATGAGACACTAACAAATGTTGTGGAATATAGATGAAAATCTTCTGTTTGTAGTTTCTATCTGTTGTTAATGTAATGAATTTGTGAATAGCTATATTTGTGAGCCGTGTCGCGGAGAAGGATATGAAATAGAGTTTGTTATGTTTCCTGTAATTGGCGGCTGACCAGGTAGCGCAAAGGCGTGGTCTGTACAATTGCCTCTTACTTGTGATAATGTAGTGAGCACAAATTTGATGAGTATTATGCTCAGTAGTAGTGAGAATTAATTGATTTCTGTTGTGCTCAGTAAGGAAACATGAACTTTGAGTATTATTGTGTCAAGCGCTGGGTGCTGATAATTTGATGCACAGTCAAGTTGAGTTCTGCTGTACGGTTATTTGTCACATGCACTAATCAGCCTGTGTGTCTGGTCGGCGCATGCGCAATAACGGTATATGCATGAACATATTCTAACTTCTCCGGGAGGGGGATCATGATATAGCATGTATGTTTTGTGAACTGTATCTTAGTCCAATTATCGTGATTTGCAGGCACAACAATGTGTGGTGACCTGCTGCTCCCTGCATTGTAGCAGCAGGTACTGGTACGAGCTGGGGTTAGGGTCCAGCAAGGGCGGACGAACCACCATAACAGCTCATACTAATGTGAACGAATGTGAGACCATTCAAATGGAAGAGGTCCAATAAATAACCTGCAGGCGATTCAGGCTAATCAAGCTAGTGCACGATTGCTTAATAGTACATATCAACCTGTGGTCGGCAACAATGTCGACAAACTAGTTTACACTAGTTCGCGAGAGGGAGATTCACGCGAGAGGGGGATTAACCCTTAGTTATAAACTGGCCAGTCGCGTCTTGTGTTGTTTCTTTTTATTTTGTTGTTGTTTTTGTTGTTTGCTTCTGTAGGTATTCACGTCACCCGTTCCGAGCACAGAACATTGTTTTGCCTTCGGGGCGGACGTCGTGAATTGGCTACAGAAGCAACAAATTGTGATGTTTTGTGTTAGTAAGTCTTGTATATAGATACTGTAAATAATTCATGTCATTCATCTAATACCTTTCTTGTGCCTTATCCCACAGCTGCCCGTACACCTGTCAGAGATCACGCTCGGTTGTCTTGTCAGCATGGGGGTTCGCGGGACGCCGTAAACCCACATGTAACATTTGGTGTCATTGAAGTGAGGATTTTGATCTCTGGCTGGTGTTCCCGGCTGTGGAACAGCACATTGATAATCTGAAACATCAATTTAAAAAAAAATGCATTGACAGCCACATTTAGAAATTAACTTGAATCTTCCTTCCTGCGTTGATGAAGTGCGAAACCCATGTATTCAACTAAATGGATACTGACAAGTTTATAATTTCTGAGCAGGAAGGTTAGGCAAACCCCACTTTTTCTTGGTAACGAAAAATTTAAGTAGACCCCACTTAATTGTGTTACCTGACATTCTACTAAGTTAAACTGGAGTTACTAATTGATCTTACCAACACATGGTTCTGACGTAGTGACGTTAACAATTTACTGACGTTGACATAACGGTAGCGTTAATATTTACGCTGTGGCTTGAGGTTAGGTATGACGTAATAGAAACATTAATGGTGACTTGTTACGATCGGCGTTTTGTAATGTGATGAAACTTCGGATTGTAGAATTTTACTGTAAACGTCGTCAGTTTATGACGTCATATTAGACTATCAGTGCGCAGCGTCATACTTTGCTGAAAGCATTTGACATTTCAAATCGCGTGTACTTTAATAACTAACGTTTTAGTTAGATTAACGCGTATAACACATATCTTAACGTTTTAGTTAAGCCCATTCAATCATCACTGATCATAACTGATCAGTTTATAGTGGTTTTGATAGTAACGTGAGATTTACGTTATCAATAATGGAGCGTTTAATGCAAATGGGAAAGGAGTTAGGTTATGAGGGGAAGGAGTTACAAGTTTTGTTAAGGAGCAGCAAGATATTGAGCGGGCAGAAAGGCAAGAGCAAAGGGATTTAGAAAGGTTAAGGTCTGAAGAAAAGGAAAAGGAAAGGGCAGAAAAGGAAAAAGAAAGGGAGGAAAAGGAAAAGGAAAGGGCACATGAACTAGCTATGTTGAATGTTAATAAGGAACTTGAAATGGCACGCATTAAGAGTAAAAGGGAGGCAAAAGAGATTAGTGAGGCCCATTTAGAACAAATAAAACATGGGTTTGAACTACAGCACCAAGAATTAAGGAACCAATTAGAAATGCAGAGAACGAAGCTCGAGCTAGAATTTGAAAAGCAAAAAGCTGACAAGGTGGCTCATGCCCGGGATCCTAAGTTACCTTATTTTGAAGAGGGTAAAGGTAAAATGGATAGTTATTTATCTAGGTTTGAGAAATATGCTACGGCTAATAAATGGGATAAGAGTGTTTGGGCCGCGTATTTAAGTGCATTGCTCAAAGGGCGCGCACTGGATGTATATGACCGATTGTCAAATGAGGATGCGGCGGATTATGATAAGTTAAAGGACGCTTTATTAAAGAATTTTGACATGACAGAGCGCGGATTTAGGAAGCAGTTTCGTTATAGGAGGCCCGAGAAATCAGAAACGTTCATACAGTTCAGTAGTAGATTGAGAAGTTATTTAGAAAAATGGCTTAATATGGCAAAGATAGAAAAATCTTTTCCGGCTGTCTGTGATTTCATGGCAAGGGATCAGTTCCTGGAGTCATGTAATAGAGAACTGTATGTACATCTGAAGCCAAAACAGTTTGGTAATTTAGATGAAATGGCTACGGAGGCAGATTTGTTTGTAGAAGCGCGCGGGGGCGTATATAGTTGCATTAATAAGGGGCAACGCGATAATAGAGGCGCAGCGCAGGGTAAACAGGACAAAGTTGACTCGAATAAACCGAGTGGTAGATCGGATATCAAGTGTAGCATATGCGGTGAGGGGCATTTAACAATTAAATGTTTTAAGAACCCCGACAGAAAACAATTATATAGCGCAGAGGTAGGAGCAACTGGAATTGGGGATAGCGGTGTTAAGGAAAATTTTAACACGCGCGTAGAGACTCAAGGTTCTCAGGTTAAGAATGAGAATACGCAGAATGTAGGTCGTGGTTATACACGTGGTCGTGGTAATTTTAGAGGGTCTTTTCGCGGACGCGGTAAAAATAATAGCACACCACGTGGCGCAGCACACCAAGTTAGTTTTTGTCAAACGGAAGTAACTAGGAAAGGTGATGAGATTGGAAGTATTTTTGAAAATAAGGTTGGTGATCCTTTGATTTCGGATAGGGAGGAGTGTAGTAAGGAAACTAGGGAAGGTGTCTGTTACTTCTTAAAGGCAATGTTACCGACGGCACAAGGATTGGTTAATAATAAAAAGGTGGGTGTATTAAGAGATACTGGGTGTACAGGTTGTGTCGTTCGGAGAAGTTTGGTTTCGGATAGTCAGTTAATAGGGAAGGAATCAAATGTTACATTGATTGATGAATCCACACAAAGGTATCCTTTGGCATTGATTGACATTGATTGTCCTTTTTTCACTGGGAAAACTGAAGCTTTGTGTATGGATGATACGTTGTACGATTTGGTTATCGGTAACATTGATGGATCAAAACTTCCTGATATGTCTCATTTCTCAGCTGCGGCTGTAACTAGGTCTCAAACTAGGCAGGATGAGAAGCCTTACAGAAAACTTAAGGTTCCCGATTAGATCATTAACAATGACAAGGAGGCTTTTAAACAAGCTCAGGTTGATGATCCAACTTTGGAAAACATCAGGAAAAGGGTTGTATCTGGGAACAAGACTGTGAGTCGTGGTTTAAACCGAGGTGAAACTAGGTTTATTGAGAAAAAAGGTTTGGCATATAGGGAGTTCACCAAGGGTAACAAAGTCTCTTTCCAACTTGTGGTCCCTCAAAGTTTCCGAGGAAAGGTGTTGAAACTGGCTCATGAAACGCTTATGTCTGGACATATGGGTATTAGGAAGACATTGGATAGAGTTGTAACTGAGTTTTACTGGCCCGGTATTTCCGGTGATGTCGCTAGATTTTGTAAATCTTGTGATATTTGTCAGAGAACTATTCAGAAAGGTCGGGTCACTAAAGTACCTCTAGGAAATGCCATTGATTGATACGCCATTTAAGAGGATGGCAGTGGACATAGTTGGTCCAATTGAGCCTCAATCTGATAGGAAATCTCGGTATATTTTAACCATGATAGATTATGCGACAAGGTATCCAGAGGCGATAGCTTTACCGAGTATTGAGACGGAACCTGTCGCGGAAGCGTTTATTGAAAAGTTTAGTAGGGTTGGCATTCCTGATGAAATGTTGACTGATTGTGGATCACAGTTTACTGCTGAGGTAATGAAAGAAGTCAGCAGACTTCTTTCTCTTCAACAGTGAACGTGTAGTCCGAGACACCCAATTTGCAACGGCTTTATTGAGCGTTTCCACGCTACGTTAAAGCAGATGTTACGTCGCATGTGTGCTGAACGTCCAAAAGATTGGGATAAATATCTTCCAGCGTTATTATTTGCGGTTAGGGAAGTCCCACAAGAGTCTTTAGGATACACCCCTTTTGAGTTGTTATATGGACGTAACGTCAGAGGTCCAATGGCAATATTAAGAGAATTATGGGCTGAAGAGGTACGCGATGAGCAAGTTCTTTAGACGTATCAGTACGTTATTGAGCTAAGGGAACGGTTAAAGCAGACATGCAAATTAGCGCGTGATAATTTAAAGAAAGTTCAGATTAAGCAGAAAGCTTATTATGATAAAGGCGCGAGGTCGCGTAAATTTGACGTCGGCGATAAAGTGCTGTTGTTACTACCGACAGACAGTAATAAATTATTGCTTCAATGGAAAGGTCCTTATGAAGTGGTTGAGGTAGTGAACAGAATGGATTATAAGATTGACGTCAATGGAAATGTTAACACATACCACGCTAACATACTGAAGCAATATGTGGAACGTCAAAATGTGACGTCACAGTGCTTGCTTTCTGTAGAGTCCATTCCGTCAACTGAAAATGATGACGATGACGAATTCTCATTGGAAGATTGCGCATTTCCTACTGCAAAGCAACCAGAGACGTTTAAGGACGTCAATATTTCAGAAATGTTAACGCAGGATCAGCGTTAAGAAATAGAGACGTTCATAAAAGAATACCCGGACATACTGTCCAGTGTACCAGGACGAACTGACCAAATAGAACACGACATAAAGTTGCTGGCGTCAGAACCAGTGAGGTCAAAAGGTTATGCCATGCCATATAAAGTATGGGATGTAATGGAAAAGGAAATTCAAGATATGTTAGATTTAGGAGTTATTGAGCCATCAATATCTCCATACTCATCCCCTGTAGTACTTGTCCCTAAAAAAGATGGTTCGGTGCGGTTCTGCATTGGCTTCCGTAAACTTAATAAAGTGACGGAGTTCGATGCAGAACCAATGCCAAATATGGAGGAGGTTATAAATAGAATGTCGGGGCACAAATACTTTAGCAAATTAGATTTGTCAAAAGGTTATTGGCAGGTAAAAATGACGTCCAAGGCAAAACCCCTAACTGCGTTCGAAACCCCCAAAGGCTTGTTTCAATTCAAAACTATGCCCTTCGGTTTGGTAAACTCAGGAGCAACATTTTGCAGGTTGATGAGAATGATTCTGTCCGAACTTTCTAACGTTGATAGCTTCGTCGATGATATGTGGATCTTTACCGAAACTTGGAAAGACCACTTGACGTCATTACGTGAAGTTTTGGATAGACTTAGGACAGCCAAGTTGACGGCAAAACCTTCCAAGTGTATGATTGGGTATAGCAGTATCGAATGTCTTGGTCACAGTGTAGCTGCTCAGTCAGTTAGACCACAAGAAGACAAGATACAAGCTATAAAGGATGCTCCTCGACCTTCCACCAAGAGACAACTAAAGTCATTTCTTGGGTTGGCTGGTTTCTACCGCCGTTTCATTCCAAATTTCTCATCTATAGCTTCCCCTTTGACAGATTTAATTAAGATAAGTAGACCAAACAAGATCCCAAACTGGCAGGACCATCATAAAAAGGCTTTCCAGACCCTGAAGAATAGACTCACGTCTAGTCCTATTCTTCGTCTTCCTATCTTTCATGATGGGAATCCGTTCATACTCCGGACGGACGCTTCTGATGTTGGTATAGGAGCCGTTTTGCTCCATGAATTTGAAGGGGAAGGACGACTTCCCATTGCTTATGCCAGCAAGAAACTTTTGCCTTGTGAGAAAAACTATTCTGTGATAGAGAAGGAATGTTTGGCTATTATCTGGGGTGTTGAGAAATTTCGCAAGTATCTTTACGGAGTAGAATTCTTGCTTGAGACAGACCACAAGCCCTTGTCTTATATGCAAACAGCAAAAGTTCTGAATCCTCGAATTATGCGTTGGGCAATGAAACTACAGCCGTATAGATTTCGGATTATTGCAATTCGGGGCCAAGAAAATTTGGGGGCAGACTACCTTAGTAGGTAATTTTCGCACGGTTGTTGTGTAAATAGCTGTCTTCTTTAGATAGGTTCATCCTATTCCATCTCTGTACACAAAGAAAAAACATTTCTGATTGTTTTTTCTCCAAAAGGGGAAACCTTTGTTACGAGATGGAATAGGAAACCTCTCTGGTGCTTATGCACATCTAAATTATTTTAGTAGATATATGGTAGGGTGGTGCGAGTGAAATATTTTAGGTGAAATATGGTAGGCAAAATGTGCTGCTCCATGCACAAGTCATGCACATATCATACGATGTATGCATGAGTGGTTTGTGGAGATCTGTTTTTACAATACAGGGGGCCGCTATAAGGCTGAGTTCTATAAAATTTGCCTAAAAATCGCCAACCGCCAAATTGTGCTATATATGATTTTCATTCCCGCCACGTGTTGTGTGGGTGTTCGTTTTGACAGGAGTCATGGCATTGATTTATAGGGTCGTTTCATCATTTTTTCCTATGGGAAATATACTATTTGAACGCAAATCCATTATCTACTCGATTTTTGCTATCTAGCTTCAAATGTGGACGGTATCTCCACCTCGCCACGATTTAGCAAGCTAATATGAGTAAGCATGATTTTCCGGTAGTATTCATAGATATAAAAACTCTGAGAAAAACGAACACTTTAGCAGCAGGTCAAGTTGTAACGAATATCCACAACATTGTGTCGGGAAAGTGAAAGTATATTGAAAGGCATGTTAAATCTATGTTTAGTATTATTTTTGTATGAACATGCATGTAGGTTTTGGAGGGGTTTACTTCTAGTATACCCCCAACTTTCTGAAGCCTATTCTGAATTCACTGTTGAAGCCTGTAGTGATTAGGCTACTAGCTTTGCCAGCTAGACGTCGCAGGATCGATCCCAGGCTTCTCCAGAAGTAGAATGAGTCTTTCTAAGTGAGGTCCTGTCTCATTCTGACCCTAGATGTTGGTGAGACGTACAGTTTGGACACCTGCTCATTCTAGATTCATTTAGGCTTTTAGACCCCTTTTGTAGAATGTAATTAATAAACGCCGGGTCACTTGTTTGATCCATGACTTTTGACTAGCTGTGGTTAGAAAACCGTGGTCCCGTCTCTATATGATATTAGGTGTAGAGGTGACGTAAACTTAAGACGGGTTTAACCATATCTTCATCATCAGGGCAAACTCTTACAAGAGCCTGTCGGGTTATCCGTGATGATGAACCGTAATGAATTTTATTATACAAGCGTGTTCATGTTGAGTACAAATAATTTGTTCAAGAAGAATTATAAGTTCATTTTGTAATGATGCCGTTTTTGTCTGATAACTCAGTTTGTGCATGTATGTACATATAAAGAACGTGATGATGATAAGTGGGAGTATTTGGTCGTCACACCTTAAAAAAACGGCCTGAGCGGCGGGGATGACGTCAGTTGCGTCATCGGCGTCGCGAGGACGGTTGTGACGGGGTGCCTACCAAATACAGAGAGAATTTACGGCAAACAGTGTTGGCCCTTATGAGACACTAACAAATGGTTGTGGATTATAGATGAAAATCCCCTGTTTGTAGTTTCTTTCTGTTGTTAATGTAATGGATTTGTGAATAGCTATATTTGTGAGCCGTGTCGCGGAGAAGGATATGAAATAGAGTTTGTTATGTTTCCTGTAATTGGCGGCTGACCAGGTAGCGCAAAGGCGTGGTCTGTTCAATTGCCTCTTACTTGTGATAATGTAGTGAGCACAAATTTGATGAGTATTATGCTCAGTAGTAGTGAGCATTAATTGATTTCTGTAGTGCTCAGTAAGGAAACATGAACTTTGAGTATTATTGTGTCAAGCGCTGGGTGCTGATAATTTGATGCACCGTCAAGTTGAGTTCTGCTGTACGGTTATTTGTAACATGCACTAATCAGCCTGTGTGTCTGGTCGGCGCATGCGCAATAACGGTATATGCATGAACATATTCTAACTTCTCCGGGAGGGGGATCATGATATAGCATGTATGTTTTGTGAACTGTATCTTAGTCCAATTATCGTGATTTGCAGGCACAACAATGTGTGGTGACCTGCTGCTCCCTGCATTATAGCAGCAGGTACTGGTACGACGCTGGGGGTTAGGGTCCAGCAAGGGCGGACAAACCACCATAACAGCTCATACCAATGTGAACGAATGTGAGACCATTCAAATGGAAGAGGTCCAATAAATAACCTGCAGGCGATTCAGGCGAATCAAGCTAGTGCACGGTTGCTTAATAGTACATATCAACCTGTGGTCGGCAACAATGTCGACAAACTAGTTTACACTAGTTCGCGAGAGGGAGATTCACGCGAGAGGGGGATTCACCCTAAGTTATAAACTGGCCAGTCGCGTCTTGTGTTGTTTCTTCTTATTTTGTTGTTGTTTTTGTTGTTTGCTTCTGTAGGTTTTCACGTCACCCGTTCCGAATGTAACAGGTGAAATAATGCTAATCACCTTTACCCGGCCGGGGATCGAACCCGGGTCGCCGGAGTGACAGGCCAACACTCTACCGCGTCGCTATAAAAGCCGGCATGTACCGCAAGGCAGTACAAGTGTCTCTTATACCTATCACTACTACACGAGCACAGAACATTGTTTTGCCTTCGGGGCGGACGTCGTGTATCACTACTACACGAGCACAGAACATTGTTTTGCCTTCGGGGCGGACGTCGTGAATTGGCTACAGAAGCAACAAATTGTGATGTTTTGTGTTAGTAAGTGTTGTATATAGATACTGTAAATAATTCATGTCATTCATCTAATACCTTTCTTGTACCTTACCCCACAGCTGCCCGTACACCTGTCAGAGATCACGCTCGGTTGTCTTGTCAGCATGGGGGTTCGCGGGACGCCGTAAACCCACATGTAACACATGCGCAGTTAAAATTTGTCAAGACGGAATGCTCGAAGACACAAATTCGCTTGGCAGGGCTCATCTAATGATGACTTTTGCTCCGGACGCATTTAAGAAAAGGTCACTACTGGTTGAATGACTTCCTGTTGACTGGTGATCCTAGTTATTTTTCACAATTATAAACCCCGGTAATTACCGGAACGCTGCTGCCTTAAGTTTATTACATGTGCATATGTAGCAGTGATAGGTATAAGAGACACTTGTACTGCCTTGCGGTACAAGCCGGCTTTTATAGCGACGCGGTAGAGTGTTGGCCTGTCACTCCGGCGACCAGGGTTCGATCCCCGGCTGGCTAAAGGTGATTAGCATTTTTCACCTGTTACATTTGGCGCCCAACGTAAATGGCCCACAGAGACTCGGACCACATCCGTGTACCGGCGAATTTAGTTGGAAAGATTGAGAAATTCGAGGACGAATCTTAAATAGGAGGGGGAATATGTAGTAGTGATAGGTATAAGAGACACTTGTACTGCCTTGCGGTACAAGCCGGCTTTTATAGCGACGCGGTAGAGTGTTGGCCTGTCACTCCGGCGACCCGGGTTCGATCCCCGGCCGGGTAAAGTGATAAGCATTTTTTCACCTGTTACACATACATGAGTCCTCTCACGCTTTGCAAAATAAACATATATTCGTGGATAACATGCTGTTGACATTGCCCTCGTACTACAGCAAATCTATCTTTTTGTTTCATGTTTTTGTTAGACGGCAAGCTGGTAGGATTTTGTTTTCATACGATTAACCTAGAATGCGAAACGAAAGGTTAACCTAGAATGAAAAATGAACAGGTTAACCTAGAATGCGAAATGAAAGAAACCGTAAATATAGACATGTAGTGCAAGTAGTTGTAATTAATAGTGAAAGAACGGTAATTTTGTTTTTATGTACATTGGAGAGAACATTTACAAATTCATATTTTGGCCCCACCAAGCGAATTTGTGTCTTCGAGCATCCCGTCATGACAAATTTTAACTGCGCATGCCCAGCCATTCAGAGGGGCCAGGGATATTGCTTTCTGTCTGAGGGTTCCTCCTGATTCACTGCTTGTATGAGCGAGCAGCGAAGGTTCTGACGAGACTTCGCAGGCTCGCCTGAACCTTCGCTGCTCGCATAGGCGATAAGTACCAAAATCGCTTGACGGGGCCCATTTATAATCTGCGACTATTATACATGTACATATCAACTGAATACACGCGATAAGTTTTGTCAAGTTACTTTCCAGTCCAGATACTACACAAATTAGTGTGTGCTGAGCGTTTAGGCCTACACACTTTTTTTGTTAAAGCTAATTCTTGTTTTAAGTGACTACATTTTTTTTTCCTAGCTTAGGCCAAATAAAAATGTGTGTAAACGGTTTCCCTACCCTAGCAAATACTTTTCTGTGAAATCAAGAGAAATCTTATTCATGTCTTTCTGAAAAAAAGGCGTTTGATTCTATTTTATGGTATACATTTGAGCTCTTAATGCGCTAAATTTGAATATCTGTATATATTTTTACATTCTAAGCTGCAAAGTTTGTTTGTTTCATTTGAGGTTAAACGTCCCCGTCAACACTGTAAAGGTCTTTTTGGAGATGTTGCTTCCAATTTTGTGGGACTTTTACCCGACACAGAGATGAGGACATCTCGTCCAATGAAACCGATATATAGGGTTTATGAGCATGAACGGTCCATCACTCGCACCGCTTTGCCTGGGCAGACTTAGATACTCTAAGCGGTTTACCAGTATTCGTGTGCGGATCGTTTTCCTTCTATTTCTTCAGCCCGATGACCTCAGCTGTTGGTGGGACGTAAAACTCAAACACTCGCTCACTCCAAAGACGGAGGAGCCGAAAAGATAATGTGGGGATATGTTATCGAAATTCTCCATCAATACAAGCGTTGTGGATACTTGTTAGAATCGCCTCATAGAGGCGATTCTAAAAAGTACCACAACCCATGTTCCTGAAAAGAAATAAGAGCATATCCTCGTTATACTTTTCTTTTGTCAGCCTCGGTGTAACAGTCAGATTTGCGTCTGGCTGGTGATCAGGAGGATGCGGGTTCAATACCTTCCGGGTCTGAACATTCTTTCGTGGAGATTGATCATGAAATCTTTTTTACAACCATTCTCTCCCTTCCGCTGATTCAAGATAGGCAGTAGTCAAGTTTCTGGCTAAAAAAGTGCACTGTGAGTATGTACAAACCTGCCTAAGAAAAGTGTGGTTTAGTAAACTATCCGGCTCGACATGACCGAAGTAATGTTGACCGGGCCGTTAAACGCCAAAACAAACCAGATCCTCCCTGTCTGGAACAATTATTCTTGCACACCAGACAAGGAAATCCGTGATTTTACCCTGGGATAGAAATGTATGTTCTGACCCTGGTGTTCCTACCCAAAATCGAATATAATCGCGTGTTTGATAAATGCACTGGTTGATTACGACCTCGTATGCGCCGTCGTTAAGGTTGACGTCACAGCAACGTCACTAAACATTCCTGCAGTGTCAACACAATATGGCGGACGTTGGTAACCGAAGTGACCGCAGCATTAAAAATCCGCTTTAAGAAATGGAAGGTATGCGAAAAAAAAGAATCCAATATGGGTGTGAGGGGTGGATAGAAAAATCCGTCCCACGGGATCACTGTCCGGCATCACTCGGCAAGCCTCGTGATGTCGGACAGTGTCCCTCGTGACGGATTTTTCCATCCACCCCTCACACCCATATAAGATTCTTATAGTCTAGATATTATACTCACCAAACATCGCTACCTAAAAGGAAAATTCTATATTTCGCCTCATCAACTGTTGTCTGGCCTTAACCCTTAACCCTTGTCCTGCTGAATATTCATATATGCCACACCCACTACCGATTATCAACCAATCAGATTACTTGATGCAAATCATTGTAACAAATTCATAAAATGAATGGCAAACAATGAAGATCCTGATCAGATGGCTTCTTCAGAAGCCATCTGATCTGGATCTGCATTGTTTGAAAGATCAGACATATCCGGGCTCAGCAGGACAAGGGTTAAGATGCCGAGAAAAATACATCTGAAAATGTCGTCTGGTTATGTCGTCTGCTGATTTTTTTTTTTTTTTTTTTTGGCAAACGTTTAAAAAACATTGCGCACCGGCAAACAGTGTGGACCCAAATCAGACTGCTCCTAGATGAGCAGTCTGATTTGGGTCCTCACTGTTTGCAAAAATGACTTTTAAAGTAACCGGCAGACGACAAAGTGAGTGAGTGAGTGTTTGAGTTTTACTTCCCACCAACAGCTATGGTCATACGGAGACGGGACCTCGATTTAAAGACTCCGCCGAAATTCTGGAGAAGCCCGGGACCGATTCTGCGACCCCTGATTTACAAGGCGAGTAGCGTAACCACTCCACCACTGAGGCTTCTCAGACGACAAAGCAGACGACAATTGTCGTGATTGGCGTTTTATGGGGTTAAAGAAGAGTAGACCTATTTAAGAGGAGGTGGGGTAAGTTAAAATGAAAGCGAACTGGAAGACATGCAGTTACAATAGTTGTACGGCCCCGCCTATCCGGGCTTGGAGAAATAGATGGGCTGCATGATGCTTCCTGGCAGAGCTGAAACCGACTGCTCACGAGTACTGGTACCACTTAGAGGATCTAAGCCTGCCCAGGCAAAGCAGTGTGAGTCGGACTGTCCATGCTCATAAACCTTATCTGTTTCATTGGGCGACAGGGCTTGAGATGTCATTTCATCTCAATGTTGGGTAAAAGTCCCACAGATTTGGAAGCAACGTCTCTCAAATGACCTATGCAGTGTTGACGGGGGCGTTAAACCTCAAATCAAACAATCAAAACAATAGTTGTAACACTAGCTGAAAACATGACAGATACAGTAGAACTTCGATGGCCGAACACCGGTGGCTAGTTTACCATGGTTGAGTCGAACCCGTTCTTGATTTTCAATAGGGAATTGCTCTACATAAGAAGTAGTGCGGGATGACTAAGACGATTTTCACTTTATCTTGCACGTGTATGCTGCGTGTACTCATTAGAATCGCCACGATGAGGCGATTCTAATGAGTACACATAGCATACATTTTTATTATAGAACACCGAAAAGAGGTCCCAAAATTTACCCCATTATGCCTCCTGGTAGTAACCCTCAGTGGCTCAAATTACCCTGGTCTCGGAACAGATTTTCTTGGTCCCAAAGGTGTTCGAGCCATTGAAAATGTTCTATAAAAGGGTTATCCTTTGGAAGCAAGGAATACACCACAGAAGTGAAAAATATGGAGTGTACATGTTTTCTGGGCCAGACTAGCTATAGTTTCGGCCAATTAGGCCTCATCAGTGGCCCTCAGATATTTTCAAAATTCCACAACGGAATCAATGGTCCCAAAGGACAAATAAATATAATCTACACTATGATGTAGGAGAGGGAGACGTTTTACCGCCGCCACACATTCGATTGTATATCCTTTCTCATTAAAATATTACCTAATTGGTATCTTTTTCGCAAACGTATCGACTGGGAACTGAACATGCAACATCGTCCCAACCAGTCAAGGTGAAAAGCATCAAGCAGTGTTCTTTGTAGTTCCCGTTATTCGGTTCTCTCGGATGCCAGTCATGAAAGGTGTCAGTGGATATCCAGGTACCACTGGTGGCCCACATCCAATCTCCCTCGTGTAGAATATCGGTGCCGCCGAGCCAGAAAGAAGATCCTGAAATTGCTAGATATTTTTAGCTCTCACGAGCCAATGGCTCCTAGGGTGCTTATAGGATGCTGGGCCTCCGTCGTCAGTCGTCCACCATGTTCAAATGTCGTTTTCTCTGAAACCAATGGCCCACCTCAGCCAAATTTTATATTCAGCCTCCCTACAATGGGGGGACGAAAGTTTGCGCGAATGTTCCAGGTCACATAACCAAGATGGCCGCCATGCCAAAATATGCTACTAGCTAAAAATATCTTCTTCTCAGGAAACACTTGACCGATTGCTTTGAAAAGTGGTCTGTAGCTACCATGTTTGCAAATAACGGCCGCCGCCCATCGGGGCTTGGAGAAATAGATCGGGCTGCATGATGCTTCCACGCAGAGCTCTAACAGACCACACATGAGTACTGGTAAACCGCTTAGGAGGTCTAAGCCTGCCCAGGTAAAGTGGGGCGAGTTGGACCGTCCATGCATATAAACCCTAATGGTTTCAGTTGGCGGCAGGGCTTGAGATGTCATTTCATCTCAATGCCGGGTAAAAGTCCCACGAAATTGGAAGCAACGTCTCCAAAATGACCTAAATAGTGCTGACGGGGACATTAAACCTCAAATCAAACACTTAAACAAAACCATGCTTGCAAAAATGAAGACCATAGGTTTACCTTGACCTGTTTCACGCCAAGGTCAAATTTGGTTCCTTAGGCTTTTCAATGACGACATTACGCAAACCCGCCTATACAAATACATGTACATTGCCACCATTATTGCCGAAAAAATGAAAATTTCATGATGAAAAATTGTGAAATTTTTATTATTGCTGTTCAAAATATAGATTGTGGGCACTTGTTAGAACCGCCTCATCAAGGCGGTTCTAACGAGTACCCACAATCTATATTTTAGAGCAGAAATAAGAAAAATAAGGTATACCCCCGGAAACCCCAGTTTTACTATATAAAAGTGGGGTTCAAGGCGGTCAAAATTATATAGGTGTGTTTTCGTGATGAAAAGGTAAAACAACGCATTTTTCGAAAATTAATTTGGTCTATGACATGCGAATAGGTAAATCGTGAATGTCTGTGAGTGCTGAAGGTCAAGGTCATTTGGTGACATAGGCCCAAGTTCGCTTGAACTTCAGTTCCATTGACATTTCATAATACATTTTCTCTTAAACCACCAGCCCAATTTCCATTTAAATTTTATATGCAGCCTTCTGACAGTGGAGGAATGTATGAATGGTCCAGATCTCATGACAAAGATGGCCGTCACGCCCAAATATGGTAAAAACATTAAATGTCTTCTCACGAACCACTGGGTCGATTCCCTTTACCCTTTGTATGTAGTATCGGATGACTGACCACTACTAAGGTTGAAAAAATGATGACTGAGGCGCCAAGTTCTGCAACGGAAGGTCAGGTGGTTTTCTCCGGGTTCTCCGGTTTTCGCCAAACTCTGACTAACGACAGGCTCAGTATGAGTGAAATAATCTTAAAGAAACCCTAAAGAAAAAAGAATGTCTAGTAATGCTAAGGGTCAAGGTCGTTAGGTGACCCGGGCCCAATGTCGCTTGGCTTGCAGATCCATTGACATTTCAAAATACATTTTCTCTGTTTCATTTAAATGAGCCAGCACACGACAAATCCTACAATAAGACATGTGCACCCAACGGAGACTCAGATCAGCCTGTGCATCCGCGCAGTCTGATCAGAGTCTTCGTTGTGCGTTCTAAGGATAGCGAAGGGTCCAATGCTCCATCATGCAGCAAGAAAAGTCTCTGGTTAGACTATTTGGATGCGCAAGCTGATCTGAGTCTTCGCTGGGTGCACATGTCTTATTGAAGGTTTTGTCGTGCGCTGGCCCAAATTGTATATGCAGCTTTAGGACAATAAAAGAACAAAAATAAACTCGAATGGTCCAGGTCACATGACCAAGTTGGCCACCATCCACAAATATGGTGAAAACCTTTTTTTCACCAGAACCAGCAGGCTGATTGTCTTCAAAATTGGTATATATAATTGGGTAACGGAGAACTAGGAAGTTTGCAAAACTTATGACCCCAGAGCCTTGACCTACTTTTTGCAGAGATCAAATCTAGTTCCCTGGGAAAAAGTTAAAACAATGCGTTTTTCGACAAATAATGTGGTTTATGACATGAGAACAGATACAAAATGAATATGTCTACGAATACTCAAGGTCAAGGTCATTCGGTGAGCTTAGCTCAAGTTCGCTTGGATTGGTCCACTGACATTTTAAAAATACATTTTCTCTGAAACCACTGAACCAATTTCATTTATATTTTATACACAGCCTAAGGATAGTGGGAAACTAAAATTTGTTCGAATGCTCCAGATCAAATCGTAAAAATCTTAAAAATCTTCTTCTCCTGAACCACTCGGTCCATTGTCTTGGAACTTAGTATTTGGTATTGTGTTACTGAGTACTACCAAGTTTGCAAAAATGGTGACCCTAGGTTGACCTTAACTTACTTTACGCAATGGTCAAATCTGGTTCCCTGTGGTTTTTAATTAGAAAAAGGTAAAAGAAAGCTTTTTTTTTTTTTCGAAAAATATTGTGGTTTGTGGCATGAGAATAGGTACAAAATGAATTTCTATGATCCTGAAGGTCATGGTCATTTGGTGATATTAGCCTGAGGTCGCTTGGATTACAGGTCCATTGACATTTCAAAATACATTTTCTCTGGAACCACCTTGCCATTTTCTTTTAAATTTTATTTGCAGCCTTCTAACAGTCGGGAACTAACATTTATTCCAGGTTACATTACCAAGATGGCCACCATGCCCAAATATGGTAAAAAAACTAAAAAAATCCTGTTCTCTAGAACCACTTGAAATTTGGTAAATAACATCGGGTGACCGAGTACTACCAAGTTTGTAAAAACGATGACCTCAGTCGACCTTGACCTATTTTACGCCAATGTTAGATTGGTTTCTTAGGCTTTTCAATGGGAAAATGCATTTATCGAAAAGTATTGGTCTATGACATGAGGATGAGTACAAAATGAAGGTCTATGAATGCTAAAGGTCAATGTCATTCAGCGACCTTGCCCAAGGTCTCTTGGATTGCAGTTCCATTTACATTAAATTCAGAATATATTTTCTCTGGAATCACAGAGCAAATTTCATTTAGATTTTATATGCAGCCTTCTCATTATGAGAACACGCCTATGTAATTTTGACCCCCTCATACCCCACTGTTATATAGTAAAACTGGGGTTTAAGGGGTATACTTACTTTTCTTATTTCTGCTCAAAAACATAGATTGTTGGTACCCGATAGAACCGCCTCGTCGAGGCGGTTCTATCGCGTCCCCTCAATCTATGTTTTGAGCAGAAATAAGAAAAATATCACAATTTTTCATCTTACAATTTCTAATTTTTGGCCCAAAAAATTGGCAATGTATTTGTATAGGCATATTTTCGCAATGTGATAGTGGGGGAACAAAAAAGTTTGAATCTCAGATCTAGGTCTCATATCCAAGATTGCTTCCATGCCAAAATATAGCAAAACCTGTAAAATATCCTCTTTTCAGAAAGTGTTGGGCGTATTTTCTCGAAACTTTTGAATGTAGGACTAGGTGACTGAGTACTACCAGATTTGTCGAAATAATGGAAGTCCTTGACCTCGACCAATTTTACAGCAATACCAAATTTGGTCCCTTTGGCTTTTCAATGGGAAATTAGTAAAACAATACATGTTTCGATAAGTTATTGTGCTTTATGGGACGTCTCAGAGAACGTGCAATATGATGTTTATGAATGGCAAAGGTCTAGGTCATTCCATGACCTTTGCCGCAAGTCACTTGGATTGCAGTTGCTTTGACATTTCAAGTGATATTTTCTCTAAAGCAGCTGAGACAAACTCAGATTTATATATAGCTTCAAAACAAGTGGAGCGCTGTGGTGCAGTGGTAAAGCATCGGATTTGAGATCGAAAGGTAGCCGGTTCGATCCTCGCAAGTGCCACGTGTTGTTTCCTTGAGCAAGAAACTTTATCCACATTGCTTAGTGGTTCTTACCCAGGAAAAGAGGGCCACATGTAAGATTAGTACTAGTACTAAATGTGTTACCCTCTATAAATAAGGTCGATTATTATTATTTTAATTATTTTTATTATTATTATTATTATTATTATTATTATTATTATTATTATTATTATTATTATTACAATGACAGAATGAAAGTGTATTCAAATGGTTCAGGACACATGACAAAATGTGTCAAACCCCCTAAACATCATCTTCAGAACCTCTAGAAGCCCCCGCGGTGTAGTGGATAAGCTACTCGCCTCATAAACCAGGGGTCGTGGGTTCGATCCCGGGCTTCTCCAGACTTTCGTATGAGTCTTTAAAACCGTGGTCCCGTCTCCGAATGACCTTAGCTGTTGGTGGGACGTAAACATCATGAAAGCACGCCTATATATTTACCCTCTTGAACCTAATTTTTATATAGTAAAACTGGGGTTTGCAGGGGTGTACATTATTTTTCGTATTTCTGCTCTAAATTATAGAATGTGGGTATTCGTTAGAACCGCTTCGCCGAGGCGGTTCTAACGAGTATCCACAATCTATGTTTTGAGCAGAAATAAGAAAAATATCGACATTTTTCATCTGAAAATTTTCATTTTTCGGTGGTAAAATTTACAATGTATTTGTATAGGCGTGTTTTTGTAATGACTCAATACACTCACTCACTCACTCACTAACTCACTCTCCAGAACCTCTTGGCCATTTGTCTTGAAACTTAGGATGAAGCATGCGTACAATCAAATTCGTTCCATTGATGACCTGAGTTTGACCTTGACCTGTCTTTGGACCCCTCAGGGTTTTTAGTGGGTATGAGGTTAAAAAGTATTTTTCGAAAAATTGTAAAAAATGAAATGAGAGTAGGTACGGTAAGAATTATGTGACTAAGGTCACATGTGAGACGCCAAGTTCTGCAACGGAAGGTCAGGTGGTTTTTCTCCGGCCACTCCGGTTTTCGCCCACCTCTGATTAACGATCGGCTCGATCTGTGTGAAATAATCTTGAAAGGGCCGTAAAACCAAACCGAAAAAAAATATGTGAATGCTGTTATATGTCAAGGTCATTCAGCGACCTTGGCCTCAGGTGTCCATCAACTTTTCTACTGGAATTGTATATACAACTCTCTTGACAATGGATGGAAGTTTGTTCAAATTGCCCAGGTCACATGACCAAAATGGCTGCCATTGAAATGTTCATTAATGTTAAAATCTTAAAAACTCTTCTTCTCCAGAACCTCTCGGTCGATTTCTTGAAACTTCGTATGCAGAGATCAGGTAACGAAATGCTACACTATTTTATTAATAATAACCCAAGGTTGACCTTGACCTATTTATCAGTAACAAAGATCATAGTCACTCGTATGAAGAAAAGAAAGGACCAAATACAGTAAAATTCCTATTTTAAGATCACCTTTGGGACTGTTCAAAAGTGGTCTTTAAGACCACTTTTGAGCAGTGCCAAAGGTGGTCTCTAACCAGAGGATACTGTATGCAGAAAACACAAAGAAAAAATAACTGCAACCAACTAAATAAGCTTTTTAAAGAAGACTTAGGCTAATTTTTAGGCGGAATTTCACTGTACATGTAGAAGCCTTCGTGGTGCAGTGGTTAAGTTACTTCGCCTTGTAAACCAGTGGTCGCACGATCGATGCCGGGCTTCTCCAGACTTTCGGATGAGTCTTTAACCGAGGTCCCGTCTCCGTATGACCTTAGCTGTTGGTGAGACGTAAAACTCAAACACTAACAATCACTGTACATGTAATACTCAGGGAAGCAGTATCAAGTCCTTATGGTCCTCCTTTTTTAGCCATCCAAATTGTCCCCGCCCCCGGGGCTCATTAGCACCCATAGATTTATAATGGGAAAAACTTCCAAAATCTTCTTCTCTGAAACCTTAAGGCCCAAAGCTAAGATATTAAGTATGTAGCAACATATGTAGTAATCTACATAAATCCTGCCAAGCATGCCACTGGAGTCCAAATTGGCCACGCCCCAGGGCTTATTAGATCCTATAGACTTATTAAGGGAAACAGTTCAAAAATTTTCTTCTCTGAAACCATAAGGCCTCAAGCGTAGATATTTAGTACCTAACAATGTTATGAGGTAAACTCTTTAAATCCTGCCAACCATGCCCCAGGGGCCCAAATTGCCCATGCCCCGGGGCTCATTAGCCCCTACAGTCTTATAATGAAATTATCAAGAATTTTCTTCTCTGAAACGCAGAGCTTAGATATTTACATGTAGTTTGAAGCAACGTTAAGTGGTCACCTACAAAATCCTGTCAATTATGCTCCTGATGTCCAAATTGGCCACGCCCTGTGGCTCAGTAACAACATAGACTTAAAATGGGGGAAAAACTTTAAAATCTCCTTCTTTGAAACCATAAAACCCAGAGCTTAGATATTAAGTATGTTGCAATGTTAAGTGCTCACCTACATATATACTGCCAACCATACCCCCAGGGTCCAAATTGGGCACACCCAGGGTTCATTAACTCCCATAGACTTACAACGGAATACTTAAACAAGAGGCCCAAGCTAGCTTGGTCCTGTATCGCTCACCTGAGCTAACAGATTCAAAGTTTAAGGAAATGCCAACCTTTACTGAAGGCTTTATGGGAGGACATGGTGATGACAGGGTAAGCATTTTCTAAAAAAAACAAGTAGAATGTAACTCTATGATAAACAGGCTGACCTCACCGGTTTTCAAACTCATTCAAGCTTTTATTCCTGACTTGCTAAGAAGATCCGATCTAAACTGAAGTGGCTATGGTGATGACAAGTTCAAAAACAAGAGTTTTCAAACTCCTCCAAGCTTTCTGCCTGACTTCCATGTTTGTAATTTTCATGAAGATCCGTTCAAAACTAAAGGGGCAGCAGTGATGACAATGCCGAAAATAGGCATTTTCAGCAATCAAACGCACGTCACTCTATGATAAATGTGCCGACTTGGCCGGTATTCGAACTCACCTGAGGTTTTATTCCAACACCTTACATGTAAGTTTCAGAAAGATCCGATCAGACTTGGCCAGTATTCAAACTCATCCAAGATTTTATTCCCAGCCACCTCACATATAAGTTTAAGAAAGATCCGATCAAAACTGAAGGGGCTACGGTGATGACAAGGTCAAAAGTTGGCATTTTTAGCAATCAAAGGGATGTTACTCTATAATAAATGAGCCGACTTGGCCAGTTTTCGAACTCATCCGAGGTTTCATCCCCAGCCACCGTACATATAAGTTTCAGAAAAATCCGATCAAAACTTTAGGGTCTACGGTAATGACAGGGTCAAAAATCAACATTTTCAGCCATCAAAGAGACATAACACTACGATAAATGGGCTGACTTGGCCTGTTTTCGAACTCATCCAAGGTTTTATCCCCAGCCACCTTAAATATAAGTTTCAGAAAGATCCGATCAAAACTGAAGGGGCTATGGTGATGACAAGGTCAAAAATTGGCATTTTCAGCAATCAAAGGGACGTAAATCAATGATAAATGGGCCAACTTGGCCGGTATTCAAACTCATCCTAGGTTTTATCTCCAGTCACCTTACATATAGGTTTCAGAAAAATTTGATCAAAACTGAAGGGGCTACGGTACACAATATGTACCGGGTATAGACCCCACCCCCCCCCCCCCAAAAAAAATTTTTTTAGCTTCTTCCAGACCACCCTAAAAAAAATAGCTGCTCCAGACCACCCCCCAAAAAATATTTTTTTTTCTTCATACTCCAAGTACCCCCCTACTAGAGTGATGAAAAAAACACACCTCGAAAAATACTTAAAACTGAGTAATCTGTAATTCTTGTTCGTAGAAACTACCTTTGATTTCTTCGCCTTTTAAATCATTTATTTTATAAGTAACAGGATTTGTATTTAAAACTTCTTCAATTACAAATATTTCTCTTATGTGTCTTCCGTGACGCCCTGATCTTTGCGGCTAACCACAAGTACGCTAAATGGTGGTTGACAAGCAATTATTTACCGCAACTAAGGAGGTGTTTACATTTTATTTTTGTGTCGTTAAGCATGTATTTACTGCAACTAAGGAGGTGTTGATGGTTTGCGGTTTAAGCGTATTGACAAAATTGAAAATGAAAAATATTTATTGTGTTTGTTTGTTGAAGTCGTATTTAGTAAGGAATGTGTACATATTACAAACACTTAATGAGTCTGATCTGGGTCTGCACGTAAAAAAATGTGTGGTGTACATATTTGCCTTTTTATTCTTTCATTTTTCGGGTACTAAAGGTCTGAAAGGTCTGTAAGTCGTAATCGAAGTACAGAAAGGTCTGAAAGTCGTAATCAAAGTACAGAAAGGTCTGAAAGTTAATCAAAGCACTGAAAGGACAGTGAATGCGTAGCTTTTAACAGGCAAAGAATTAGAATGGAAATAAAATGAAGAAATCTGCATATTTAGTTTACGCTCCTATAAATAGGTGGCGGATCATTGATTAATATAACTTTATTGAATAAAATCAAGCATCTCCTATTTTTTTTTTTTTTTTTTTACCTCAGCTAAAGCCAGGGCCTTTCCTTCCTCAATAAGTTTTTTTCTTTCCGTCTCACTTAATCCTGTTTGTTTTGAGTGTATGCAATCTTTCAGTTTATTATATTTATCTAATTCATCTAAAATCAATTTAAATTCATTTTCAGATATCTGCCCATCTGTCAAAGCCTTAGAAATCAAATCTTTTATACTATTCAACTTACTATCAGCAATAGTTTTAATCTCATAATGTTTTTTTTTTTTTTGTTTTTGCATGTAATTTACGTCTCACTAACTTAACACAAACACCCAGAGATCCACACACAACAGCAGCAATTTCCAACGGTAACATAATTGGAACAGCTAAACCAACACCGGCCATAATAACACGTGAAGAAATTAACGCAATATCAACACAACCAGTAATATTAATTCCACGTTTATACTTTTTGTATAATGCCTTTCTTACATCCCTCTCTTTTATTAATTGTTTTTCTATTTCTGATATCTTCTGTAATCTATAATTTTGTCCGTCTTCATTAGGTAAATCTGGATATAAATTCGGCGCCGTAGGTTGCTTCATTTTTATATATATTTTTTGAATTCAATTAATAACGAGGCAACACTATTAACTACAGTTCCATTAGCCCCCAGTGGAGATCTTCCACTGACCGTTCCAAGGCGGCTCTTCTGTGGCGATTTATTTATGTTGTTGTTTGTTGCTTACTGTGTGTATCACTTGTGTCTTTTGGTTTTGGGTGGCCATATGGCCATTTTGTGGGAAAGTAACTGTCCATATGGCCTTCCTTTGTTTAGGTTTCCATTATGGTCTGGTCGCTTAATGTTTGTATTTCTTTCCCTTTGGTGTCTTTTATGGATGGAGTAAGTTAATTGTATCAATTCCTGATCTTTGTTTTACTTCTACTTTTTATAAAATTAATAACACTTCCAGCTTCAACAAAAAATGGTTTATCAAAATTATCATGTTTTCTTGGTGTTGTATGCAAAGTTATCTCATACCCTCTCAAAACCACCCCATCCACCAACACACCAACTCGCACTTCACCACTTGACTTTTCACTCGACAGGCTAATACCTGTAATATGACCACGCCTCATCATAACATAACCAACTTTTGGCTCTCTACCTCCATTTCCAAATGAAAACACCTCACCTCTAATTAAAGGACCTTTTGATTCAGCACTTATTGTAATGTCTTCATTTGTATGAACGTTTTGTAATCTACTATTTAAATCTGTAAATCTTCTATGCAAATCATTAACACGTAAGGTCAAAATCTTATCTGTCGTATACTTTTCAGGACACTTTTTAAAACCGAATATACTCATTTTTAATTATATAATTTCTAACACACAATTAATTGGCAACCCATTGTTGTTTATTTTCTGACCATTCTCATCACAAACGCTTATACTTAATTCTGATATATCACCATGTGTTAATTGTTTATATTCCGGATCACTAAAACGTGTATGAACAATATTTCCAAACGATTTATTTTCAACAGAAACAACACCAAGGATATTACTAGGAGCACCATCAAAGAAATTGTAAGCACTATTTATCTGCTCAAGATGAATATATAGTTGTTTATAAGGTGCTAAATTTAAAGGCATTTCTCCCTCATATGTTTGATTTACGTTTAATCGTCTTTTATTTACGAGGACTAACATCTCTTTTAATCATTTGCTTATTTTTAAATCAACGGTCGATGTCAAAAGCACTATGCCATTTGTTTCATTTACAGATAATACAATATTATTACTTTGAAATATATCTGCTATTTGTTGGAAACTGTAAAATCCTGAAGGTAAACGTATTGGTCTTTCTGTTCCTTTTTGGATAGATTCATCAACCAAATTATGCCAACCTATAGCATAAGTAAAACTCTTCAATCCAATTCTCTTATTTCCGCATTTATTATCTATATATTGTTGTAAGTGTATTGTCTTATTAATATCGGAAATTGTATGATACATTTTTTACACATAAAAAATGATACCAAAAGAATTCAAGTACAATCCCAATGCATCATATAACCACAATACTAAATATACCAAAAAGAATATTGAACTTGTAAAACAAACAATTTATGTTAACAAAGATGATCATTTTCCAGTAACGTTTCTCAACTTATTTCAAAACTATCAAAATCCAACATTACACACCAATGAACCGTGGAATACATGGCTTCATTCATCATTTGACTGGTGGCAATGTCAATTAAATTTTGCCGTTTGGTGTGCCACTGCAGGATGTGGAGTAAGTTATCAAGACCATTTACAAAACACTTCAGGATTAACTAAAACAGTATATACATTTCATGTTTATTATTGTATTGCTCGTATTTTGAAAGAACTTAAAACACCTTTACCGACAGATGCATCATTCTGTTATTACAAAAACCCATACGACAAAGCAAAGCAACATACCAAAAGTTATGCAATGAATTCGATGTTTCACCTAGCACGGATTGGAGGCAAAAACTGGAAAGTAGTTCTAAATGTAGTGGTCTCGGGAGTTACACACAATATTTTAAACCAGATGGAAAATACAGACAAGATCATCAAGGCAATGGGCCATTCTTTAGTGTAAATGATAAAATAGAACATACAGTAAATATAAGTGAGGCATGGACAATGTTTATATTAGACAAATCAGAAGGCTTCACAAAACCAGGTGTTGAACGAATTAACGAAAGCATTAGAACGCTTGTATGGGCACTATTAGGAGCACAATCTCAAACACGTGTAGAAATACTAAAAATAGGCACAGGATTTGATGCTCAAAAACAATTCTTAGCAAATGTTCAAGATGCAATTAACAGTCCAATCGATTTGCCTACTCAAATATCAAAATATCAAAATGTATTGAAATACGCAAGAAGTAAAGTTGATTACACATATGGACTTGGTCTCTATATGTCTCCCAGTGATATGATATTACAAATTGGCACTATCGCTGGATATAATAATAAAATTGTAATTGCAACATCGGAGTGCTCGCTTGGTTTCAATAATGATGTAATGTTAAACCTGTTGCACCTACTACACAACCTGCAACTATACAAGGCACACCAACAAAGAAATCTCTACCAGAACCTGTTGAAAAGAAACAAACTATTCAAACAAAGAAATCTCTACCAGAACCTGTTGAAAAGAAACAAGCAACACAACACGAAGACAACAAAACAGCATTAATAGTAGGAAGTATAGTAATAGGTATTATTGCACTCAGGATTTATTAATATACTCTCTTGCAGCTGCATACAATAATCCTACAACAAGGACAACCAACGCCCAGAGATGTTCACCAAACCAGTTAACTACTTTTCCAGTAGTAGACAACAGCCAAGACACAATGGAACCAATAATACCCGGTAGTGCTGCTGCTGCTTTTCCTGCAAGATTGGCCAATAGTTTACCAAGATTACTTAATTGTTTTTTTATCTAATCCTCTATACCATCTTTTGACGGTGGTTTAGGTGCTATAGATCCACCACCAGCAGTAGGAATAACAGCCTCAACAATAACACTAATAATCATCCCAAAAGCAGTTAAAACACTAACAATTGTAATTCCTTGTTCTCTAAATAATTTTTTAATTCTCTCACCCAATGTTGTGTCTTCTTTCAAAACTTTATTTATAGTTTCTTTTATTCTGTTTACCTGACTACGTAATTTATCTCTATTAATAGTAATTACTTCTAATCTTGAACTTTTGTCAATCTCTAAATCTCTTAATCTCCCCTCTATTCTTTTTATTTGATATTTATCGTTGTCTGATTTGGCTCGTTCTAATTTTCTCTCCTCTTTTGCTATATCTTCGTTAGTGTTACTCAGTTTTGCCAAGTTATTCGTGAGCTCTTCTTTAACAGTTGTCATTGCTTCTTTAAGACCATCATATTCTCTTTTTGGCATAAATGACATTTGTGCCCCATCTTCATCAATTAATGATGTTTCTAATTCTTCTATTGTTGTTTCGGCTGCATTAGGCAAATTATCCATTTCTATTGTATCAACATTGGGCAAGTTATTTTCTACAGTTTGTAATTTTGCAATATTCTGTGGTGTTAATAATGGTTGTAGAGTTTTGTAATCTGGTAAATTCAATAAGTCTCTAATTGCTTTCGTTCCGCCTCTGCCAATTTTACCCATTAACTTCTCAAGGCTTATAAAACCAACACCTCTTTTGGCAGTAATTTGAAATTTTTGATCCCCAACCACTAAATATAGTGTTTTATAATCATCACCAAGTTCAAAGTTTGTATAATCAATATATTTTGAGTCTAATCCTGTCTTTTCCTTTATAAACTTGTAATATTCTTTAACTGCATATTGTTTCTGTTCTACTTTTATCTTTGTTCTTGTATCAACATCAATGCCGGCAGTATTAATAGCATCAATTCGGTTTTGCATAGTTCTATTAAATTCATCATTATCATCTTTATCTGCATGCTGTTCATCATGGTCATCGTCTTCAAATGTAGGATTTTCATATTCCGCCATTTTTAATTATTAAAGTTTTCCTTAAAAAAATGTCGACCTATGGAAACAAATTAAACCCTTACAGAAAAATAAGAGAACCACGTGGCATAAGAGCAATCAGCCAAACTGTAGTGATAACCAATAATCCATCAACTATTGATCAAAATCAACAATTGTTAGTGAGATTCCCCAATCTAAGCGAAAATGATGTCATTGTTCCCGGAACATTCAGATTAGCATTTGAAATTGAACTAAATTTTAAAGATGCAAATGCCACTATATTTCCAAACATAGGAAGAGCAATAATAAAGAAAACAACAATTAGAATAAGTGGAAATGAAGTTATGTCAATTGATGATAGTGACATCTATCATTGTTATATTGATTTATGGAAGACTCCTTATGAACGAATAAATATGGCATACCAAGGCATTGGCAAACCAAACATGTTGAAACTTAGAGTGGGGGCAAAAAATGCAACAGCGGATAAAGAGGATCTGGCAATAGCAAAGGCATACGGAAACAGGTTTTGTATTCCACTTGATTTTGAATTATTAGAAACCCATATGCCTTTTCATCAAGCAGGACTCGGGGATAGATTAGAATATGAACTTACATTCAATGATTATAATAAAGTAATTCAATCAACCGACGCAGGATCATCTTATATAATCAAAAATATTTGTTTGGAATTTGGTATTGCTTCTAATACTAACTTAGCAAGAGAAATAAGACAGCAATTTGATGGTAAAATGGTTATTTTGTATGACCGAATACTAAGACACAGAAAAATACCTAAAAATAAATCTGATACACTATTGAATATCAATCTAAATGTCCCGGCAAGAAGCATGAAAGGGATTCTTATGTTATTCGAAGATCCGGACAGAATTAGCACGGAAGAATATTACAATCCAGAAATCACAAAAGTGTAAGTAACAATAGAAGGAATCCCAAATCAATTATACAGTCAAGGAATGAAATCGTACCAACAGTGGGACGAAATAAATAAATTCGTTCCCCTAAATTCAAAAAGAAATAGAGAAACAAATACGGTCATTAAAGATTTATATTTTACTGATACAACATTAGAAAAATATCTGACTACTAATTATGCATTATGGTTGGATTTACGCTCAACGGATGATAATACACTTCACGGTTCAGGAAGAAGAATTGAAAATGCCTCAGAAGGTATAACAATACAAATTACAAAAGAAGCAGGAGGAAATGAAACAATAAATGTTTATCTGTTTGTAATACAAGATGCCCAAATTAATTTTGAAGAAGGTAGATTCAAAGAAGCTCATTATTAAACAATAGAAATGGAACTACCTAAATATCCACACAGTGCAATTATTTGTGGTCAAACTGGTTGTGGAAAGACTGAATTTGTTTTAGATTTATTGGAATCAGAGTATGCTGGTGTGTATATAGTAATACTTCGTCTAACCATTCAATGGAACAAGGCATACAAAAACAGAAGTTGGATTGGTGATGTTAAAAAACCAAAAACAAAAAATATTATAATCGTAAATCCTATAACATCAGATGGAACAGAAAAGCTTCAAGAACTATTACGGTCGTTTTTTAAAAAATATGCCAATTCACCTACATTATACATCATAGATGATTGTAGTGCAACAAAAGAATTAACAAAGAAAAAAGACATGTTGTCTGAACTCGCTTTTTCGGGTAGACTTGCAAAACAAACGGTATGGGTTATATCGCAAAGATACAATTCAGTTTTGAAAGATTTAAGAGAACAAACAAAGTGGTTATGTATGTTCTACACAAAAGATAGAGATAGTTTTGAAAATTGTTTGAGAGAGAATGATGTTATTCCTACATTGGAAGAACGTCAAAGAATAAAGGAAGAATTAAAGAAAAAGAAACATCGTAAATTAATTTTGAAAACCGACCAACCTACTGATTATTGGGTGGTTGATTAAGTAATGCTTTAGTAATGCTTAAGTAATGCTTAAAAAATAAGCAATAAAAAAGCAATGCTATTGGAAATACTAACAATTACAACAAACACTGCAGTCTTATCAATAGTTGGATATATAATATTTAAGAGCCATTCTCTGTAACCATTTGAATTTTTACATAGGGCCGTGGCACGCATAGTCACCGATTTTGCTGATACTTTCCTATCTTCTATGTTGTGACCTAAAACCAAGCGAACGATGTTCCATTCATCCCTTTACACAACCGTTGCTATGGCAACGCCAGATGTATATCTGACCAAAAATTGATGCGAATTTTGGCCAAAAAAGACAGTTTATCAAGTTAAAGTAGTGACTATTATAAAAATGATGAGCTTTTTATTTTTCAACCATTATAAAATATGGTTCATCCTGGCTAAAATCCAGAAATTCACATATACCTATGTATAATGGTTTACACTGTATATGATCTATGAAGTGGGTGGGGTATCTGTTTTTTGAAAATGCCAGTTTTTACACATTTTCAATGTCGATTTCTGAGTTTGTCCATCTGTGTGCATATTTATTCGTAAATTCTTGATGTTGAGGAAGGTTTCCACAGACAATTTATAAAAAGACATGTTTGGGATTTTACCGTTTTTGAAGCGTAACCATGGTAACTATGACTGTACCGTCCAAAAAATAAAAAAATGTAGTTTCTTTAAAATGATAACATTTTAAAGCCATTTCCAGTTGGCAAAAGGATTTACAAATAGCAACTGAAGTTGCAAATATAACTAATCTTCAAAATAGACTATGTGTGCTTCATAATTCATTCATGGAGGTCAAGGTCAAGGTCACAGACATTAGAAAATGTCTTTAAAATTGACCTTTTTCCTCTTTATTACATATATGTTTTTGCATATACTGCTGTAAAACAGTAATCCTGTGTGATCATTATCTTCAACAGTTCCAAGTCTTTCAAATACAAGGGAATTATAATTGAAAACATTATAGAAAGTCAAGGTCAAGGTCACAAAATCAAGAAAAATGACTCAAAATGGCATAAACTTCGCTTGCTAACAAATATTTCCACATGTAATGTTGTGATAATGCCATCATTGATGAACATTAAATGTCCCATGCATATGCCCCTCATTTTAAAGAGAATAGCATTAGGAAGCACTATCTAAGGTTATGTTGAAGGTCACAAAAACGAGAAAAATGGCCAAATAGGGCCTTTTTTCTCATCACTAGAATGCATATTTTCCCTTACTTACTTACCTGACTTGCACATATTCTACATATACTGTTGTGATATTGACACCATATGTGAACACTAAATATTTCCTTAATATGCTCTTCAAACTGAAACGAGAGGCCATAGAAAACACTCTCTATGATGAAGGTCAAGGTAAAAAAAAACAATAAAACTGACTCAAAATAACCGTTTTTCTCCTAGATCCATTTTATACCAATGGATTCTTCCACCTATAATACACCGTTAGTCCACATCAAAATTTAGGGGTGTTAGGTTATGTTTTCTTCAAAGTTTATTTGGAAAATGTCAGAACACCTTTCAAAACAGTATAGGGCCTGCTCAGATGCAATGTTCTGTGGCGTCTGAATTGGACCGGCACTGTTTGACAATTAGCTGTGTTGGGGTTTCTAGTACTAAATGGGTTTTCACAAATTGATAAAATAAGTGACCATTACGGACACCGTCATTTTTATCTTTCTGTCCAATAATAAAAAATTCTGTCCAATAATTCAATCTGTCTAATAAATAAGTTCTGAAATTAGATCCTTTGGAAGCAAAGAATACATCAAATAAACGAAAATAGCAGACTCGGTTTTATTGAGTCTGGTCATGACCAGTACTGAAATGTGCAACACCGACCACGTCCCCTAGCGCCGGCTTAAGCAGAACTCTATTTTCAAAATGATTCAAAATGAACTCTGGAGACCATGTCAAGCTCTCGAAAACCAGCATTTGGATTCAAGATAGGCCAAGTATCATGCCACTCCATCTTTGAGAAACAAGACATAATCATTGTATCCCCCAATATAAAAGTTTATAGCAGGGCCTCCATGGTATTGCGGATAAGAGCGGTATCTCTTAATCATTAGGTCACTCAGTGCTGTCACGTAAGACGCCAAGGTCTGCAAAGGAAGGCAGAAGCATCAGTGGTGTAGGGGTTACGCTACTCGCCTTGTAAACCAGGGATCACAGGATCGACCCCAGGCTTATCAAGACTTCCGGATGAGTCTTTAAACCGATACCCCGTCTCCGTATGACCTTAGCTGTTGGTGGGACGTAAAATTCAAACACTCACTCACTCTCTGCAAAGGAAGGTCAGGTGTTTTTCCCAGTGGTCTGGTTTTTGTCCAGACGTTTAAAAAGTTACACACATGGGGAAGGACCTTCATTTTGAACAAGACATTTGTTTATGGTGTTACCATGCAGGTTTACAAAAAGATGATTGAGGACAAGACTTTTAAAAAAGGACAGCCATTGTATAATGTAAGATCAAATTGCTGCAATATGCAAAAACAATGCTTATGTTGGTTGGCACCTGATGGTCTGTCTCTGGTCGGGCCTATCTGAGTCTCATTGTTGGTTTTCTTTTGCTCCAGCAGTTCAGTGGCTCAGTGGTTCCTTGCTGTCAAGTCCTCAACGTTGTTTCATCTCTGTATTTGTTTATTTTTTTTCTAGGAGATGTTGCACTGATGAGTTAGGAGGCCTCCATGCGGACTGAACAAATTATTTGCCTCAATCACGACGGAAGTTAGTGCGAGGATTCTGGTCAGGAATAATCGATTTAAGCCCCCAACCCCCCCCCCCACACACACACACACACACACACTGTAATTTGTTTACGCTGACCATTCCAAGGCGGTTCTTCTGTCGCGGTTTATTTTTGTTACGGTTTGTCTTTGGGCGTTTGTGTCGCTTATATTATTTTATTTTGGATAGTCTATTGACCATTTTGTGGGAAAACCTTTTGGCTTTCCACTATTGATGTTGCCATTAGGGTGTTGTTTCATGTTTGTGTTTCATTCCCTTTGGTGTCTCTGATGAGAGCTGTGGATTATTTGTATAGATTACTGATAATGCCTCCACTTCTATTTTACTTACAATGCGTTGTGGTGACAAAGGGTGGTTCCTAGTTCTAAGTCAATTTGATGACATCTTCATACCCTTAACAGACATCATGTTATTGTCAAGCTGATAATTCTGAGATAATTTGGCGATAATTGGACCAAAACTGTGGCCGCTTGAGTATAGATAGGGTCCATCTATGTTTTGACCTTCAGGCCTACTTTCTGACCCAACATAATCCATATCCAGCAGAAAAAAAACATTTTAGCAATTCTGGTAGAGGGTCATTTCAGGAACATTCCTGTAAAATTATTTTGAAATCGGACCATTGACCTAGGAGGGGATGCCATTTAAAGGGTTTTTTTTTTTTTTTTTTACTTTTAGCTTTGGCGGCCATTTTTGTTCAGCGGAAGGAATCATTTTTAATTAGCAGTTTTGCTAGAGGTCACCCTAGGAATACTCCTGTGAAATTATTTTAAAATTGGCACAGTGGTTTCGTCCTCAGGTGTGCTAAAAAGTCAAAACTGTATTTTTCGGAAGTGTTGCACTCTGTGATCGGAAAGTTGGTAGACGCAGATAGCTAAGTGAGTGAATAAAAATATCTCCTTCAAAAATCTTACCAGAAACCAAATGGCTCCATAAACAATCAATAGCTTTGGAGAACGATACATGACTATTGGTCCTTCTCTATAATTTGACCTTTTAACCTACTTTTAACCCGACTTGACCCGGTATCGAAACTGACCTAGATTTGAATGAGGCAAACATTCCAAGCACTGGGTCAAAATTGTTAGCTATTGAGTGTCAAACTTATTCTTGACGATGGACAGCGATGGACACAGTGTGATAACTATAGCTCCCTTTGGCTCAGGTGAGCAAAGCACACTTTGAGCCTTTTGCTCAGGTGAGCTAAAAATACTGTATTCCCCATTATTATATAAAAAAGGAGTTCAACGGTGTCAAATTTATGATAAAATGTGAATTCCAACTACGTGATGGTGCAGATACTGATTAGTTTTCCTATATTGCCAATCCAATCGGAGACTGCCATAACAGCCCCCACATGATTTACATGCTCAAGCGACTGGCAAAGACTCCAATCAAACTGCATGGATATACAAGCTGTTCAGATATTTATTGCTGGTGGCCATTGCCCTATTGTCCGAAATCACATGCAATGGCTAAATATTTTTGATGAGCTTTGTTCTCCTTCAAATTTGTCATTTGATTCCCTGCTACCAGCATCCTCGAGAGAGAGAGAGAGAGAGAGAGAGAGAGAGAGAGAAAGAGAAAGAGAGTTATATCATCTTTTGTAATACAGGGCTTCAATGCCCCAGTAGTTACATTGGGATAATGTGCATCCTACATGTCCTTTCTATAAGTACTTATTAGTTCCCGCCCATTGGGGCTAAAGACATAGATGGGCTGAAACCGACCCACATGCGAGCACTGGTAAATCGCTTAGAGGATCTAAGCATGCCCAGACAAAGCGATGATAGTCGGTCCGTCCATGCTTATTAGCAGTATTGGTTACATTGGGTGGCAGGGCTTGAGATGTCATTTTATCTCAATGGCGGGTAAAAGTCCCACAAAATTGGAAGCAACGTCCCCAAAATGACCTTTACGGTGTTGACGGGGACGTTAAACCTCAAATCAAACAAACAAATAGGTACTTTGGGAGAAGATTTTGATTTTGATGTTTCTTGTACAGCCCTTTAATGAATGTTTCACATATCGGCCCGAATGTTAATCAGAGGTGAGCGAAACCTGGAGTACACGGAAACATGGCATGACCCTCCCTTATAGAACTTGGCGTCTCACATGTGACCCAAGCCATGTTCAAACCAAAGCGGTGGGAGACCTGATGATTCTATAAGATTCAGTGCTCTTACCCAGTTGGCTATAGAGTGTCTTTAACCCATTTAGTACCGAAAACCCCAAAACGGTTTCAGGGCAAACAGCGCAGGCCCAAATCAGACGCCGCAGAATGTGGCGTCTGATCAGTGCCTATACTGTTTTCAAAACGTTCAGCCATTATCCAAATAGATTTTGAAGAAAACACAACCTGACACCACTAATTTTGAAATGGACTCCTGCTACATATAAGGAAGAAGAGTCCATTTGGTACAAAAAGGGTTAAGTAAGGAGAGGAACGCATTCAAAATGGAAATTTGAAGATAGCATGCTCGTCTGCTTACTGCAGCTGTCGGTAGTATTTTTTTTAGTAGTCACAGTAGTTTATGTCGATTGCTGTTGGTGTTGAGTGTTAGATCCCTGTACTGGCGCTCTTACCTATTGGGCAACAGAGGCTCAAGCAAAATAAGAATTGCCATGTTTCTTCTGCGCATAAATACGTCTGAAAAGTGCATTAAAATATCACACAAACTTTTCAAGAGAGAGAGAGGGTGCAATTAAATGACAAAATCGTTCGTTTCAATGCTCAAAGGGCCATAAGCAGTACAGCAAGAATTATCATTCTTGTCTTCTACATGTTGTCTCATGGTGTTTTTTTTTATTTATTTTTTTTTGGAAAGTTTCAGGAGAATATTTCAGATGGTCTTAATGATACGCAGCGGACATGAAAACGTGGTGTACAGACAGAAACGCGGATTGACAAACCGGGCACAAAACACAATAAGGGAGGAGGGGAGGGGGTTTCTGTAAAGTTTCCTGAGACTTAATGTTAGAAAGCGGACATGAAAACGTGGTGTCTAGACAGAAACACCGATGGACAGACCGGGGTTAAAACACAATAGGTGGGTAGTGTGTGTGTGTGGGGGGGGGGGGGGGGTGAGGGGAGGGTATCTTCATATATTTGGCTGACTTACCTGTTCCTACCGGATTTAAGACCCCGTTCAAAATGTTGATTTTCTGAACTGCATCAGCACTCAAAGAACGGTCTTTCTTTATTTGGACCCCGCTGTGAACACTCAAAATAGCCGGCACCCCACAATTCACATTACGCTGTCTGTTATACAATATTCTCTTCAGTTCCTTCATATGTGAACCACATATATAACTGTTCTTATTCAGTATAAGTATGCCTAAGTCTGGTAAAAAATCTCTTAAATCATCAAACTGTCGGTCATCGGAGCATGTTGCTTTCAACCAGGAAGTAGAGGCAACACATTTTGCCGCCATCTGTTTACATTTACAACAACCAAGGGAAGAAAACATTGGTTCGCCCTCAGCTTGAATATGCATCACCCACTTGGCATCCCTATGTTAAAACTCAGATTCAGCAGGTGGAGAAGGTGCAGAGGACAGCTGCTCGATGGACCTGCCGACGATTGCGCAATAGAAGTAGCGTTGGTGACATGCTATCGAGCTAGAATGGCCGTCCCTAGAGGCCCGTCGTGAGCAAATCTCTTTAACCTTCTTCTATAAGATACATTCAGGTACAGTGGCCGTTAATAAAGACAAATACTTGACCCCTGTGATAGTTTCAACCCGAACAAGGGCATCAAAAGTAACAACTCGCAGTATCATAGGTACCAGTCCTACAGTGATCCCCTGAAAAATTCCTTTTTTCCTAGGACTATTCCCCAGTGGAATAGTCTTCCTCTTCTGTGGTGAATGCTTAGACTGCAGAGGAGTTCAAAGCCCGTACAGTTTAAGATTGAGACTCAGGGGTATGCGTTTTAGTATACCTCTGTTATTCAGATTGTAAATAGTTGTAAGGACTCATCCAGTGACTTCTCTCTTTTTTTGTTAGCTAAATTCTAAAGCTACGCACCCAACTGAGGTAATGGCCAAATATGACCAACTCAGTATAAGAAGATAGATAGAAGAAACTCCTCCGTACTGGCTATTAGCACAATTACCGTGTCTTTCTTTGTATTGAATTGTATAAGTGTAAGCCTTCTGCACCGAATATACTGCATATTTATCCATGGACATGTCACCTAAACAATTTTGATTATTTACTTGTGTCCATTGATCAGAATATAAGTCATGAAACCTTCTTCTTGAGCATATTTTACTAGCTGTTTAATTGAATATGGGCAGTAAAGTAGAAAATTTTAGGTCAATTTTGTTCTTATTTTTTGACCTTGACCTTGAACTTTGGACAAACAATATATTTGAATATGATTAGCATAAAAGATGTACATAATACCGATTTATGATGATAATATTTCAATAGACTATTCAAAATTATTCAAAAATATGCTTGTGTTAGAGGGAAAGTCATTTTTGCTGGCTATACTGACCTTGACCTTTGATCTTGGAGAATGTTTGTAGATAAAACTTACTTCAATGTGAAGTACTTGATACTGACGCGTACAACGGCCACGTATGGTGGCAATATCAAAACAGACTATGTGAAAATATATGTTTTAAACAGGAAAAATTAGGGAAAAATGCCTTTTTTAAAGTCATTTCATGTTCATTTGACAATGACCTTGACCTTTAAAACAATACAAAGTATACTGTTGAAAAATAGGATGGGTGTAATATCTGTTTGAAGTAAGAAAACAACTTGCACCAAGGAAAGGGCTGTATGGTGTCATCATTATAACAATGCAATTTATTTTTCATTTTTGGGACAGTACACTTACAGTAGCCATGGTAACGCTTAAAAAATGGTAAAAACCCAAATATGTCTTTCAACAAATTAACTCTGCAAACATTCCTGTATCTTGTGAAAACATGCATACATGTGCACACAAATGCACAGACTGGGAAAAACGCTTTGGAAATGCTTAAAAACTGCCTTTTTCAGTATACAGATACCCCACCCACTTCTAAGATCTTTATGAGCGTCACAGAATACCCATGGGCAATGTATTGTATCTTGGCACTGCCAACGATAAACTATGTTCTGTTATTAAGGAACAACTAAATGCATAAGATTTTTCTGATAGCCATTGCTACAGTTGCAAAACTGTCAATTTTGGGTGAAATTTAACCTCATTTTGGGTCAGATATTCATGTGCCGTTACCATGGCAACGGTAATGTCTAGAAATGAAAGAAACATGGAAAGCTTGGTTTTGGGTCACAATATGTAATATAGGAAAGTTTAAGCAAAATTGGTGACTATGCGTGGCCAAACTTTTTAAGTGGTTACAGAGAATGGCTCTTAAATATTTTAAAATTAAAAATAAATTATATAAAATGAACGCCGAAGAATTGTTACAAGATGTTGAGTTACCAGAACAAAGAGATGACCATGAAGACAAAACACGTGAAAGATTATCAGCCATTGTTGCCGGTGGAGGAAGTAAACAATATCTTGGTAAAGACTTACAAATGTCAGACATTGATACAATGACATCAGAAGAAATAAACAAACTATACTGCAGATATGAAGCAAGACTAGGAGCGAGTATGACTAAGACATTGGGTAATTCTTTTATTAACTTATATGTTTTGGGTGTGTCAAAATATTTTAATGTTGTTAATCCACCTAAATTAATACAAGACCTAGAGGAAGACCCTTTTATCAATCACGCTTTGACTAGCACATGTTGTGAATTATATTATAGATATGGAATGTATCTTGCTCCTATTACTGCAATGTTAACAACAGCGAGACATATTAATTTTACTGATAAAAAAGGTGAAAATATTGACTTAAAAAAGATGAGTGAAATAAATGAAAAAACGAAAAACCCAAAACGAGTAGCTGCTGGTAAAAAAGGTGCGGAAGCAAAAAAAAAATGAAAGCTGAATTTAAAAGAAAAGAAACGGAAGCAATGAAAAAAGAGAACATACAATTAAAATCTATAACAAAAGATGATGAAAAAGTTAGGGATGAAGTTAAAGAAGTTCAACGTGTAAATATATACAAAAATTACATACCATTATGTATATCAATTTTAGTTGTTGGATTGGGATTATATATTTATAATAAGAAACAAGTTACACCTGCACCTATTCCACCACCAAAGGAAAAGAAAGAAATATATCCATTTGAGTTTAAGTAATCAAAAACATTCTTATAAAAATAGCAACACAAATTGATGGAAAACAAATAGTAAACATGTTATATCATGCCGGAGTGGAAACACTATTAACGGTTGGATATGCAGAATTAGGAAGAAAACTATTGAGAAGACAACCACCAAAAGTAGATTTCAATATGGCGGATATTGGTATGTTATCTATTGATATATTACTTGCAATGGCAACAAGAGATATGTTAGTTAAGCAAGGAATTATTCCAGCTGATATTATGAAGTAAAAAATGGCGAGTGCAGTGGTGATGATGCTTGGTGGAGCAGTAGTAAATGCCTTTGCTTTTTCGGGTAGTAATTATTTGTTTTCACATATTGGAAAAGATGCAGATAAAGAGAGAGAAAGACATGATAAGGCAATGGAACAATTAGAAGCAGCACAAGTAAAATGGAGTAGAGAAAGAACACAAAGATTAGATTTTCTTAATAAACAATTACAAAAAGAACATCATGCAGAACAAACATACGAATATGTTGACCAAGCAATGAAACTATATTACTATGCTACTGGAAAACAATTATCAACTTTACCTTCTGAACCAAAGTTGAGTTATTATTATACCCCATCAGAAGACCAGAAAAATAGAGAGATTGCATTTGTTGTTGGTGGTATGGCATTAACTGGATTTGTTGCATGGAAATTAAATTATATAAATATGTTCTTTATTGAGGAGCAGGTTCATCATACACATATTCCCAAACTTTATCTGGTCTAATAAAAGCATCCCATCCTGCAGGAAACTTTGATATTTTTCTACCTTCAAACTTATCCATTATTAATTGTTGTTCATCCGCTAAAAAACATTTACCAGTATCTTTTAACATTTTCTTTTAGATATAAGATAATAGTATTCTTCCTAATACAACTTTGGCATCAGGGTCTTCAGCAGCATAAGGGCTAATAGGTTTTTTATTTCCATAAAGATGCGTTTTTCTCTTCATTTTTATATATTTAAAATTTGATAACCGTAAGGAAAACTTTTTATTAAATTTTTATTTTCATAATAAGTCATTCGTTTATCAAATTCATAATCATACATTTTAACTACTTCTACAGTTTTTAAAATTTCTGTCTTTCTTATTTGTGGTAATTTGATTATATGTAATTGCTTCATGTGTTTCATTTACATCAGTAATTAGTTTTACTTTTTTATCTAATGTAATCTTTTCTCCTACTTCAGCATTTAATCTAAAACCTTTACAACAACTAACTATTTTACTTGTATCTAATTTCATAGAATAATCTTTTGGCCCTGATGATACAAATTGTGTTATATGATTAGCATTATGTTTTGATTTTATTTCGTCTGTTAAATCACCTAGTTTATTACCAAACATAGATTCTATCTTTTTACATGCTTCTGGCCCATCATCTTGATAAATGCATGAATCGGTGTCTAAATATAGTACTTTTTCCTGTAAAATGTCTAATAATTCATATAATTTTAATCTAGCATGAGCTGTTGTAAATAAAGCTATATAAACATTTACACTTGGATTAGGTTTAGTATATTCTTCTTTATTTTTATATTCAGTTAATACTGTATCATTATCTAATACCATTAAATTAACAATGTATTCCTTTTTTGTAAAAATATCTTTCATTCCAAAGTGGCCCCATAAAGAATTTAAACATATTTTCGCTATAAACCTTAATCCTGCATTATATTTAACTTTATCAATATCCAAATCATAAGCAGCATTATCTGTTAAATATTGTATTTTTGTTTCACAATTATTATCATTTTTACACCCTGGTTTACAATATTTAGGATTACATTTGCAACCTGAGGCTTCTTGCTTGTACTTCATAAATGTATTAACATATTTTTTAAATACCTTTGTTGATGTATTTTCAAAGTGTTCTAATTCATATATCTTTAATAGTTTATATCCTTTTTCTATTGCTTTATTTATTTCAATAGTTGACCAAGTTCCAATAATAGCTCTTTCTTCATCTGAATGTTTGCATTCTTCATTTCTAATATTTTTACATTCTTTGCAGCGTTTTATTGCGTGTACTTTATCATGTGATGAATCAAACTTTTCTGTTATATGATCACATTTAATTTCTAATCTAGACATACAAGATCTACATAATCCAAATATTAATTTATGAGAATTATTACATGTTTGCTGTTTATAAGGTAATACAGGATGATATAACTTTTTTGGTGGTAATATTTTACATTTCATTATTCCAAAATAATTTCCGTTCGTATAATCATCTATACCTGTGTTAGTATAAGTAACTGGATGTCCTATCGGATATTCACAAAACTTATTTACCCATGGATACAGTGAACAAAAATCTACATATTTTGCTTTTAAACTAGGAAGATTATTATATAATTGTATAGTTTCCGTTCTTCCGCCATAAAATGCATCTCTTTTATCAATAGGTTTTAAATGTGGTTCAACTTCAGGATATTTATTTTTATCAAATTCACATTCCCAAATTGTATGGATATTAACTTTTTCTTCTTTATAATATTTTTTTATAATATCTAACCTATTCATAGTATTATCGTATAATTCTTTCATTGTTTTCCTCGATCTTATTTTACCAATTTCATCTGGATGTTTACATTTGGGGCAACCATGCCAATAACAACCAAAGAATTCATAAATATTTATGGTTTTTGTTTCTCTGTCATAATAATATCCGTCTAGTTTATAATGTCTACCATTAATAAATAATATTTTTTCTTTACCTCTTTTAGCATGTTGAATTACTATTTGGTCTTTCTTAGCTAAATATTCTATCCATTGAATAGCTTTATTAGAATGAATATCTTGAAAAGAAGAACTGTTATGAATACCCAATGTTTTTTTTTTCTAACATTAATGTTTTAAATATTCTAGTACAACACTGAGCAATAGTTATAGATTGAAAAGGGTCAATACAATTATCTGTTACTTTTAAAAAAAGATCTTTATATATATTACAACCTTTAGTTAAAATTAAAACATCTAATAAACAATAATAGAATATTTCTCTTTTAAAGTTAAATTCTTTATCTTTAACATTATTATACCATTTATCAAATAATTCTTTATTTTTAATTGTCATAGTATTATATCCATAATATTCTTTATCAGGATAAACTCCTTTATAGTTTTGATTTTTTGTTTTATTAAAATAATGAGGAAAGTAGCCTTTGTTACCTTCAAAACCAAATGTTTTTGGAAAGGCGGCTAATCCACAAAGAGTAAAATTAATAGAATCTATAAATCTTAAATTTATTCCTTTAACATTAATTGTTGTTATTTTTAATCCTGAAGAAATATAACTATGCTCTATTTTATTTTTTACTATCCAACCTAGGATTGGTTGCATATCATAACCTTTACCATAATGAGAAATAAATGTATAGTTTTTAAACTTATCGGCAATAAAGAATTTACAAAAATTATCTATTACATTACTAGTTTTACATTCTTTTTTTTTTTACATCATCAAAACAATTATCTAAATCTATTTTTGATAAGTCGATATTAATATTAAAATCACATTTAAATCTTTTTATGTAGTTTTTCTAAAACAGTAAATATATTCTAAATCATAAGCTATACAAAAGTTCATAATATGAATACCTGTTTCTTGATTAGCTTCAAAATCAAAATAAATATATTTATTATCTTTTACTTCCTTTGGTATTAAAGGTTTCATATAACATAAATGTTCAGTACCTTTCATATATTTTTCATAACATATAGAACAAGTGATTTCATCACATATATGGTTTTCAGGTTTTTGATATTGTATAGAAAAATGTTTATTACATTTTTCACATATCCATTGTTTTAAGTTTGATTGTAATTTACCATTTTTACATGTGTGTTGATTACTATATCCAATTAAACATGTTTTACAAAATCTACGTTTAGCTAAAAATCCTGTTATATTTGTAACAGCATCAAAATGATAATCATGATAATATAAATATAATTGATTATCAAATTTTTCATTACCACTATATAAAATATTTTCAATATTATTTGATGTAAAAACAATTATTCTAACATTAAGATAATTTTCAAAAATCTTTAAATCATCTAAATTGTTACCTTCTTCTTTTATTTCTACCTGTGATTTTTCATGTAAATCTATAGCCAATCTTTTTTGTAATGGTCTACCTTGTTTTATATGTCGTAATTGCGAATCTGTTAAATCATTATATTTTAAATTACAGTATAAAGTAGTTACAATTGCTCTTGCTCAACAAATTGTATCATTATTTTTAATTTGAATTATACTTTTATTTATTTCATTTAATATTTTTAAAGCATCTTTTCCTTTACCTTTTTTATTAGGAATAATAGATACTTCAAAAATAACATCTTCTAAATTCAGTTCTTCAGCACTGTTTAATAATCTTACCATTCTATTTAAAAAGAATTCTTTAATATTATCATATGTTTTTATAGGCCATTTATCATGTTTCGTATGAATAATTTCATGTATAGGAACTATTTTAATTCTCCCATTTGGAAAGTCTTTAATAGAATTATCTATCATCTTATTAAATGCTTTCATGAATACTTCTTTTTGTGGATCTAGTATTTTTATCTTATACTAAAAGACATTAATAGTTGTATTATGTTTATATTTTTCCAACAAAATTACTTTATAATTTCTACCAGAAAAAGTATAAAGTTTACTTTTTTCGGTTCGCTTTTTTTCTTCCATTTTTAAAGAAACAATTTTAATTATATTAAAAATGGAACATCCAAAAATATATTGTTTACGTTGTAAAAAACATACTGAAAATGATTCAGTGAAACAAGTAACAACAGCCAATAATAGACAAATGTTGAAAGGTAAATGTTCTGAGTGTGGATCTACCAAAAATAGATTTATATCCAAAATAACAAGTAAATTAGCAGATGAATTACATCATAGAGTTATAAAATCTATTCCTAAAAGACGTGTTTATGTTGATTCAATAGACCAAACATGGGCGGTTGATTTGGCAGATATGCAACAATATTCAAAACAAAATAAACACTATAAATATTTATTAGCTGTTATAGATGTTTTTAGTAAATATGGTTGGTTAATTCCTTTAAAAAATAAAACAGGAGTAACAGTAAGTGAAGCATTTAGAACATTATTTAAAGAAAGGAAACCAATGTATATTTGGTCAGATAAAGGATCTGAATTTTATAATCGACAAGTAAAAGAATTGTTAAAAGATAATAATATAGAGTTATATTCAACTGAAAATGAAGAAAAATCTAGTGTAGTAGAACGATGGATAGGCACTATGAAACAACATATGTATAAATATTTTACTGCAAATGAAACTACTAAATATTATGATGTATTAGATGAATTAGTTGAAAATTATAATAATACAGTGCATTCTTCTATTAAAATGACACCTGTTGAAGCGAGTAAAGTAGAAAATGAATTAACAGTGTATAAAAATTTATACCCAGAAAATGATGAGAAAATTAAAAAACCTAAATTCAAAGTTGGAGATAGAGTAAGAATAACAAAAAAGAAAGGTAAATTTGAAAAGGGTTATACAACTCGTTGGACAAGAGAAATATTTGTAATTGAAGAAATTTTAAATACAAATCCTGTTACTTATAAAATAAATGATTTAAAAGGCGAAGAAATCAAAGGTAGTTTCTACGAACAAGAATTACAGATTACTGAGTTTTAAGTATTTTCGAGGTGTGTTTTTTTTTTCATCACTCTAGTAGGGGGGTACTTGGAGTATGAAGAAAAAAAAATATTTTTTGGGGGGTGGTCTGGAGCAGCTATGTTTTTTAGGGTGGTCTGGAAGAAGCTAAAAAAAAATTTTTTTTTGGGGGGGGGGGGGGGGTCTATACCCGGTACATATTGTGTTACGGTGATGACAAGGTAAAAAATTGACATTTTCAGCCATCAAAGGGACATAACTATATAGTTAATGGGGCAACTTGGCCGGTTTTCGAACTCATCCGAGGTTTTATCCCCAGCCACCATACATATAAGTTTCAGAAAGATCCGATCAAAACTGAAGGGGCTACAGTGTTGACAAGGTCAAAAATCAACATTTTCAGCAATCAAAGGGACGTTACTCTACGATAAAAAGGCCGACTTGGTCGGTTTTCGAGCTCATCCGAGATTTTATCCACAGCCACCTTACATATAAGTTTCAGAAAGATCCGTTCAAAACTGAAGGGGCTACGGTGATGACAAGTTCGAAAATGGGCATTTTCAGCAATCAAAGGGACGTAACTCTATAATAAATATGCGGACTTGGCCGGTTTTCGAACTCATCCGAGATTTTATCCCAGCCACTTTACATATAAGTTTCAGAAAGATTCGATCAAAACTGAAAGGGCTACAGTGATGACAAGGTCAAAAATCAGCATTTTCAGCAATCAAAGGGACGTAACTCTACGATAAAAGGGCTGACTTGGTCGGTTTTCGAACTCATCCGAGATGTTATCCACAGCCACCTTACATATAAGTTTCAGAAAGATCCGATCAAAACTTAAGGGGCTACGGTGATGACAAGGTCGAAAATGGGCATTTTCAGCAATCAAAGGGACGTAACTCTATGATAAATAGGCGGACTTGGCCGGTTTTCGAACTCATCCGAGGTTTTATCCCCAGCCACATTACATATAAGTTTTAGTAAGATCCTATCAAAACTGAAGGGGCTACGGTGCTGACAAGGTCAAAAATGGGCATTTTCAGCAATCAAAGGGACGTAACTCTATGATAAATGGGCCGACTTGGCCGGTTTTCGAACTCATCCGAGTTTTTATCCCCAGTCACCTTACATATAAGTTTCAGAAAGATCCGATCAAAACTGAAGGCGCTACGGTGATGACAAGCATTTTCCCATAGTAAGTCTATGGGACCTTGTGGTTGCCATAGGAACCAAAGTTTAAGAGCGATTTCAAAAAAAGTTTATGTCATCAATGCCCCACCAGAGGCATGCTACAGATGAGAAATGATTGAGATCAGCCTGCAGGACACAGAGATATAGCTGCTCAAAAGTGTGGACGGACGACGGACGGACGGACGACGGAGGACCCACTATACTATAAGCTCCCCTGGAGCCTTCGGCCCAGGTGAGCTAAAAATCTTCCCTGAAACGGTAAGGCCCAGAGCTTAGATATTCAGTATGTAGCAAAGTTACGTTGTCACCTACATAAATCCTGCCAACCATGCCCCTAGGATCCTAACTGACCACGCCCCGAGCTAAATAGCTCTCATTGACCTATAATTGAACAAACTTCAAAAATTTTCTTTTCTGAAACCATAAGCCTTTGGCCTAGAGCTTAGATATTTAATATGAAACAGCGTTATGCCAACCATGTCCCTAGGGTCTACATTGGCCACTCCCCGCGGCCTCATTAGCTTCAATAGCAGCGTAACTTGGTCACCTACATAAACCCTGCCAGCCATGTCACTAGGATCAAAATTGGCTTCGCCCTGGGGCTCATTAGATCCCAGAGACGTACGTTTTGAAATAAACAAGATGTGTTTGTGAAACATTGATGCCCCCGGGTAGCGTCATGGTCAATGTCGCAATGTCAAAAAATGATAGTACCAATTGAAAGGTCTTGGCACAAGAATTGCGCCCATGTGAAATATGAAAGTCATATCACTAACCAATCAAAATGTATGACCAATGTTCAAGTTTGTTAAGTAGGTCAAGGCCATAGTCACAGGGTAAAAACTGGTTGTACCACTGGAAAGGTCTTGTGACAAGGTGGCACATGTGAAATATGGCCGCCCAATCAATTATCAGTCGAAAGTTGTGGTCAATGTTAAAGTCTATTTAAAAAGTAGGTTAAATGCCAAGGTAAAAACAAATCTGGTACCACTGGAAAAGACTTGTGACAAGGAATGCACATGTGAAATATGAAAGCCATAACCCTTACCAATCGAAAGTTATGGCCAATATTAAATTTTCTATAAAGTAGGACAAACATCAAGGTCAAGGTCATTAGGTCAAAAATTTTGGTATCACCGGAAAGGTTGTGTATTAAGGAATGCACATGTGAAATATGAAAGCCCTATCTCTTACCAATCGAATGTTATGGGCAAACTTTAAAAAGTAGATCAATGTCAAGGTCAAGGTCTTAAAGTAAAAAAAAATATGGTATCATCGGAAAGGTCTTGTGACAAAGAATGAACGGATGAAATTTGAAAGCCCTAACACTTACCAATAGAAGTTTAAGCCAATGACAAAGTTTTAAAAAAGTAGGCCAAAACGTCAAGGTCATAAATTAAATAACATGATACCACGGGTAAGGTATTGTAACAAGAAATGCATATGTTAAATATGAAAGCCCAAGCTTACCAATCGAAAGTTATGGCCAATGTCAAAGTTATTAAAAAAATACGTCAAACATCAAAGCCAAAATCATAAGGTCAAAATTACGGTTGCACTGGAAGGTATACATCTGTGAAATATGAACGCCCTATCACTTACCATTCAACAGATATGCCCAATGTTAAAGTTTTTGAGAAAAGGCAAACAAACATTCAAACAGACTAACAGACAAACGGACAAACATTCCTTCAATGTACAGACAGACCTAAAACTATATGCTCCCGGAGGCATAAAAATCTTCTTCTCGGAAACCATAAAGCCTAGAGCTTAGATATTTCGTATGTAGCAACACCCAGTGGTCACCTACATTAATCTTGCCGAACATGCCCCTAGGGTCCAAATTGGCCCCGACCCGGTGCTCATTAGCTCCAATAGTCTTATAATGGAATAAACTTCAAAACTCTTCTTCTCTGTATTCCTAAGGCCTGAGGTTAGATAGATTTTAAGTATGAAGCTACGAAGCAAAGTTATGCGGTCGCCTACATAAATCCTGCAAACCATGCCCCTAGCGCCCTGGGGGCACATTAGCTTTTATAGAAATATATAAAAAAAATTCTTCGCTGAAACCATAAGGCGCAGAGCTTAGATATTTAGTATTTATCAATGTGAAGTGGTCAACTACATAAATCCTGGCAATCATACCTCAGGGGTTAAAACTGGACAGGCTCATTAGCTCAAAACGATATATATTCTAAAACAAAACTAAGGAAATCTTCTCCTTTATAACCATATGTTCCAGAGCTTAGGATATTTAATATGCAGCAGCGTTACATGACGTGGACACTAATATAAATTATGTCAACCATGCCCCTAGGGACAAAAGTGGCCACGCCCAGGGGTTCGTTTCCTCCCACAGACTTATAAGGGAAGCCCAGAGCTTAGATATTTAGTATGAAGCAATGTTAAGTGGTCACGTATATAAATCAAGCCAGCCGTGCACCTAGAGTCCAAATTTGCCACGTCCAAGGGCTCATTAGCTCCCATAATCTTATAATGGGAAAACCTATAAACATTTTCTTCTCTGAAGTTATAAAGCCCAGAGCATAGATATCTAGTTTGTAGCAGAGTTACGTGACCAACTATATAAATCCTGCCAACCATGTCCCTAGGGTCAAAACTGGCTACGCTCGGGACTCCACAGACCTATAATGGAACAAACTTCAAAAACCCATAGCTCCCATGGACCTATAATGGAACAAACTTAAAAAATCTTGTCTGAACCCATAAGGCCCAGAGCTTAGACATTTAATATGAAGCATTTTTAGTCTCATTCTGCCTAGCAGAGCCCCCTTGTCACATTTACCGATGTTATTCAATCAATTAAGGGAAATAACTACTCAGGTATGTTGCAAATCATTATGTAAGACCTGATTTCTTTGCTTAAATCTTATCTTTACATGGTTCAAGGGCCCTCGTCCATCGAGGCTTGGAGAAATAGATTTGGATGCATGATGCTCGAAACTGACCACACACGAGTACAGGTAAACCGCTTAGAAGGACTAAGCCTGCCCGGGCAAAGTGGTACGAGTCAGACGGTCTATGTCATTTCATCTCAATGTCGGATAAAAGTCACACAAAATTGAAAGCAACGTTTCCAAAAATGACCTAAATAGTGTTGACGGGGACGTTAAACCTCAAATCATACAAACAAACATAGTTCTGTGGTAGAAAATGACAGGGACTACAAATAAATTTGGCGTTGGGAGTTTCTCTGCTGGTCGAACCGGTCTTATTGAAGGTTTTGTCTTGCGCCGGCTCATTATTTTAATACTTTATTAATTGACTATCGTGTATTTGTTGGAGGTCATCCATATTAACATTGAGGTCAAAAATCATGACACATGTTTTTAATGGTGTCAATTAATAAAAGTAGTCATTAATCAAGTAATTTCGTATTGTCCCAGTTACAGGTTCTCGGTCAGCTGCATTGGCCAGAGGCCGAAGGCCGAGGCCAATACAGCTGACCTCGGACCTGTAACTAGACCAATACGAAATTTCTTGATTAAGAACATTATATAATAGTGTCCAGCATTAAATACTTACCCATTGGGCAACCGAGAACATCAAACCGCATACAAATATGGCCATGCCATTCTCTCGGCTGAATACGGATACATTTCGCTGTTACAGGCACAAACGTTTGTTTGACGGGCGTATTCCTGTCAAAGTTTCCTGTAAATATCTGAAAAAGACAATCAACTGGACACCGCATGTTTGAGCAACGTCGTATCTACGTCAATGCAACGGCATGACGTTGCATCGACGTTGATACATCTTTGCCTACCCGCCGTGTCTACTGGGAAATAGCTATCAGACACATCCAAACACTACGTCATCACTCAATATTACTATTTGCCGGGACTTACCGGTGGTGGGCAAAAACGTCTTTGGCCGTTTGTCGCCATTGTAAATGCGATGTTGTTTTCTATAAACTTGTATTTTGTTTGGAATCGAAACGACAAAAATGACCTTTAAACTTTTAAAATAGCCATGTCTTAGCTAGTAATTATTGGTTTCTAGAATTGATGATAATTACCTGTTAAACTTAGGCAGGTAACGAGGCGGGATGGTCTTAATTATTTGTAATAAAAATGCGCAAAACGAATGACTTAAAATGCGGAAGATGCAGGAATGAAGTCTAGAATATATTTATCTACTCATTATGCCCCAAACTTTTTCAAGTTTGTGGGGGGGGGATATTGTTTCTGGCTTGTCCGTTCGTTCGTTCGTTCGTTTGTTCGTTCGTCACGCTTTCTTCTGCATAGCATAACTTAAGAACCATGTACGCCAGTGTTTTGAAATTTCATATATGGTTTCCTCATGAAAAAATAGTTGACCCGTATTTGTTTTCTTATCCGATAAACCTCCCCTTTTTGCATTATTTCCCTTTTAATTAAATAACATATAAATCTCGTTAGCAAGATATCTCAAAAAGTATTTTGGCTAGAGCCTTGTTATTTGGTATACTGCTTGGGACTGAGGAGGATATAACCTGATTAAATTTTCAACAAACTTAATGAAATTTTGTTAGGGTTATGACCCTTTGCCATTTCTGGCCATTTAATTATGTTGCTTTCTAGTGCATGGCATAACTGTATAACCATGTATGCTACTGTTTTGAAATTTCGTATATGGATTTTCATGAAAAAAATAGTTGACCCATACATTTTTCTTTCCGAATTATCTCCCCTTTTTGAGTGATTGCCCCTTTAATTAAATAACATAGAAATCTCGTTAGCAAGATATCTCAGAAAGTATTTTAACTAGAGCCTTGATATTCGGTATACTGATTCGGACTAAGAATGAGATTACCTGATTAAATTTTCAACCAATTTAATGACATTTTGTTAGTGTTATGGCCCTTTGCAATTTCTGGCCATTTATTACTGTTGCTTTATGGTACATGACATAACTTTACAACCATGCATGCTAGTGTTTTGAAATTTCATGTATGGTTTCCTCACGAAAAACAGTTGACCTCTGTTTTTTTCTTATCTGCATTATTTCCCCTTTTTACGTTATTTCCCTTTTAATTAAATAACATAGAAAGCTTGTTAGCAATATATCCCATAAAGTATTTGAGCTAGAGCCTTGATATTTGGTATACTGATCAAGACTGAGGAGGAGATCACCACCTGATCAAATATTCAACCAATTTAATGAAATTTTGTTAGAGTTATGGCCCTTTACAATTTCTGGCCATTTAATTGTGTTGATTTTCTGTGCATAGTATTACTTAAGAACTATGTATGCTAGTGTTTTGAAATTTCATTTATGGTTTCCTCATGAAAAAATAGTTGACCTGTATTTTTTATCTGACTTATCTCCCCTATTCGCGTTCTTTCCTTTTTAATTAAATAACAAAATAAAGTATTTGAACTGGAGCCTTGGAATTTGGTATACTGATTTGGGCTGAGGAGGAGATTACCTGATTAAATTTTCAACCAATTTAATGAAATTTTGTTGGAGTGATTGCCCTTTGCATTTTGTGTTTCTTTCTTGTAGCAAGATATTTAAAACAAGAGGCCCATGGGCCACTATGCTCACCAGAGCTCAGGGGGGCACTGCCGACTGGCATCAAATTATTGTATTTACCACGGAAGCCCTGCGCCCAAGGATGCTTCAGATAAAATTTGGACCCAATCGGCCTAGTGGCTTCAGAGGTCTGATGTCGCTTGAATGTATTGTTGCAGGACAACAGATGACAACTGACAATTTCCCATCTGTGGCAACCAATAAGCCTAAAAGAACATTATTAAAGGAACATTTCTATGTAAGTTTGACAAAATATCTTGAAAGGCATAAATGTCGTTTTTCAATTTTTACCCCATTAGAAGTCAATGGAAACTCTTAACTTGCCATAGCAAACAAACCAAAGAGCCAAATTTCATAAGCCGGAGCGCAGATGGGCACTGCCCAATGGCAGACATGTATTTTAACATGGTATGATTTTAATCTACCAAATATAAAGTCTCCCAAACAAACCCCATTCCCAAATGAGCACTCATGTGGACTGTATCTGAAATATTAGGTGTTTTATACAGTAGATAGGGTGGGGCATGAACCCAATGGAGCCCTGGTTGGTGTCACTAAACATGCTAAATGTGTCTTACAAAAAAAGAACAGAGACATATATGGTTTAGCGGTGGGATATGTATGGCTCCTGAGATGTAAGGCCTTTCAAGCAGTGGAGGGATTCGGGCATGGTGGATTCCAGAAAAGCCCAAGATTGTTGCAACCTAATGCTGAACAGTTTCTGAGATATGAGGCCCTTTTATGAAGTGGATGGGAGAGAAATGGCCCCTGCAGACCCCACAAGATGGGGTGACTGAATGTGTCTAATAACAATGAACAAGAATATATGTGGTGGGGATTTGAATAGTTTCTGAGATATATGGCCTATTATGAAGTGGGGAAGAATTATGAATATATATGGTTAAGGGGTGGGGATCTGACCGGTTTCTGAGATATATGGCTTTTAATGAAGTAAAGGGGTGGGGCATGGCCCGTGGCACCACAGGGGGGGACCCACGCTGATGTCACTGATTGCGTCTTATCATAAGGAACAAGAATATATATGGCTTAGAGGTAGGGCTCTGAACAGGTTCTCAGATATATGGTCTTTTGTGAAGTTGAAGGGTAGAGCATGGCCCGGGCGAGCCCGGGGGAACCCTATGTGTCTTATCGCAAGGAACAAGAATATATATGGTTTAGGGGTGGGGATCGGTAAGGTTTCTGGAATATTTGGCCTTTATGAAGTGGAGGGGGTGGGGCATGAACCCGGCACATCCCGGGGGACCCTCAGCTTGGTGTCGCTGAGTGCGTCTTATCATAAGGAACAAGAATATATTTGGTTTAGGGGTGGAGATCTGAATGGTTTCTGAGATAAATGGCATTTTAAGAAGTGGAGGGGGTGGGGCATGTACCCGGCACATCTGGGGGGACCCCCAGGTTGGTGTCACTTAATGCTTCTTATCATAAGGAACAAGAAAACATATGGTTTAGGGGTGGGGATTTGTAAGGTTTTGGAATATTTGGCCTTTTATGAAGTTTTGTTTGTTTGTTTGATTTGAGGTTTAACGTCCCCGTCAACACTGTAATGGTCATTTTGGAGACATTGCTTCCAATTTATTGGGACTTTTACCCGACATTAAGATGAAATGACATCTAAAGCCCTGCCGCCCAATGAAACTGATAGGGTTTATTAGCATGGACGGTCTGCCTCGCACCGCGGTTCCTGGACAGGCTTAGATCCTCTATGCGGTTTACCAGTACTAGTGTGCGGGCCGGATTCAGCTATGCGTGGAAGCATCATGCAGCCCATATATTTCTTTAAGCCCCTATGGGCGGGGGCCAACCTTTTATGAAGTGGAGGGGGTTGGGCATGTCCCAGGCACATCCCGGGTGTCCCCCAGGTTGGTGTCACTGAATGCAACTTATCATAAGGAACAAAAATATATTTCGTTTAGGGGTTTGGATCTGTTGGGTTTCTGGAATATTGGGCCTGTTGTGAAATGGAGGGGTGGGGCATGGCCCAGGCACATCCCGAGGGACCCCCAGGTTGGTGTCACTGGGTGCATCTTATCATAAGATACAAGAATATATATGGTTTACAGGTGGGGATCTGAATGGTTTCTGAGATAAATGGCATTTTATGAAGTGGACGGGGTGGGGCATGTCCCCGGCACATCCGGGGGGATCCCCAGGTTGGTGTCACTTAATGCATCTTATCATAAGGAACAAGAATATATATGGTTTAGGGGTGGGGATCTGTAAGGTTTCTGAAATATAAGGCATTTTATGAAGTACTGGGGACGGGGCATGGCCCCTGCACAACCTACTGGACCCCCAGGTTGACATGAAAGCATATGGCTAAGAGAAGTTTACTAAAGGAACATTTCTATGAAAGTTTTGTCAAAATATCTGCAAAGGCTTTGCAGATAATGCCATTTTTCAATTTTCCCCATTATAAGTCTATGGAAAATCTAAGTTGCCATAGCAACCAAACTAAAGAGCCGAATTTCATAAAAAACACAAAACCTGTTAAGGCAAATATGGTGAATATTTTCATAAACTCTCAGCCTCATAGAGCATACGGTTTCTGAGGAGATGATTTTTTAAGTATTTTTTTTTTCTATTTTTTTCATTTTGGTTTCCATGGCAACCAATACAAACGAGCAGTAGGCCTAAAATCATATGGCAGATAGTAGATTGCCTAAGGAATATTTCTATGGAAGTTTTGTCAAAATATCTGCAGCGGCTTGCCAGTAAATGCCATTTTTCAATTTTCCCCATTATAAGTCTATGGAAACTACAAGTTGGCATAGCAACAAAACTAATGAGCCGAATTTCATAAAAAAACACAAACTTTCAATCCCCCAACCCAAGGATGCTACAGATGAAATTTGGGCCCAATCGGCCTAGCGGCTTCAGAGGAGATGTCGTTTAAAAATGTTGACGTCACACGACGACGCAGACGCAGACACAGACGCAGACGACACAGACGACGCAGACGCCGACGGACAACTGCCTTTCCTATAAGCTCACCCGGAGCTCTGGTGAGCTAAAAACTATTTAAATTGTTGCCTAAAAACTTGACATGCTGATTTGGAATGACTAGTATATCACCTGATTAACATTTGAAAAAAAAAAAAATGCATTTTTTTTTTTTTGCGATAATGGCCTTTTGAAAATTTTGGCATTTATGGACAAGCATATGGTTGGGGGTATAGTGTTTTACAAACGCCATTTCTAGTTTAAAGTGTAATTCGATCGATTTACTGTAACAGTCAACTAAAATATGCCCGTAATATTACACCTATTTACAATGTGTTTATATGGAACCAGCGGCTTTTTGCCAACCACGAAAGATCGTTATCAAATGGAAAAGTATTTTTGAGCATGCGCAGTCACAAGTAAACAAGGTCACGTGTCAAAACATTGGAATCATCTATAGCGATTTTAACGTGAAATCGCTACTTCCAGACGTATGTCAATTTTACCTTCCAAAAAGTGCCTCGTGTTATCCACAGTTCACAAGAAATCGTCCGATTAGCTCTCTCACTGCATTGATTTCATTTTACTCTCGTAAATTTGAGAATTTTTACCTTGTCAGCAAAATATCTCGATCAAAGCATTGGACGTACTGGTGGGTCGACTGTCTCTGAATGTAAGCTAGGAAAATAGTCCTGAACTTAGACTGCCCGTTCAACCATTAAATTCCAGTATTTTAAGTGTAGGTCTGATCAGACGCCGGGTTATGTTGCCTTGATGTATCTAATCACGGTTTGCTAATTCACCAGTCGGGGGCCGTTATTGCACTGATAGCATTTTTGAAGTTCTACAGTTTATTTATCTTTTATTTTATAATTTATGCTTTTTATCATATGACGTCACGTCTGAGAGTGTAATAACGCCATGTAATGAATTCGATAATCCACTACTGGATTAAATATGCAAATTAGTTAGATACGCCCCGTAACGTTACATGTAAGACGTCCCTATAGACGTCGCGTTTACCAATTGCGGAATATTGACATTTTTGTTAACAAATCATGAATAAAATGCGTTTTAAATGTCATAATTATGATAAATAGAATCTTGCGTTCGCGCTCACGCATTATTGAATTTATTAAACTCGTTGAGGAAAAGGAATAAAATGCTCAGCTTAGCCGAGCATTTTATCCCTTTTCCTCAACACGTTTAATAAATTCAATAATACATGGGCACTCATGTAAGAAGATCCTCTATTCTTGACCTAGCCCCAAATCTTTTCAGCTTCATCGTGTGTATACATTGTGTGTACTAAGTACAAGCAACTTACTGCATTTACAATATTCCATTGAAAGTGCCCAAGTGCAAAGGCAAACCAAGCAAGCTTTGCTGGAAAGTTTTTTTTTATTTTTTTTTTTTTTTGTTTTGTTTTTCAAAAAAAAAAAAAAACTTTTTCACCACTTAACTGCCTTTTCTAATGTATGTCCTAAGGCTTGTTTTGCTGGCCGCCGGAATCAAACTGTTGATGCAACCCAATCTATTTCGTCAAGCCCCGATTGGCGGGGACCGGTACATGGACAAAGTTCTGTTATGGTGGTGGCTGTGTGGGCATACATAGGCTGCGCGTGTCTCAACCTAAACCATCATCTTTATATTCGAAACAGATCAAAATGATTTTTTCTTGCATAGGCCTACCCTGACAATTAAGGTCTTTTGCTTATGTTTCTCTGAACCGATTTGAAAAATATTACGTAGAAGTCACTATGTAAGACAAAGGGTTTAACTTATATATCTGTGTAGCTGTGGATACGTAAGTCTATTGTGATGCACAGACTGATACGAGTCGGTGCTTGCAAAAAAAAACTAGAACTGTGAGAGGATCTGACTAAAGCCCCGCTATAGCCCTGTCAGAGGAGAAAGACTCATGAATTAAAGGTAAAGACTTGTGAGAGGGTTAAATCCCTAACAAGGTACCTACGCCTTATAGACTGTTCGCGTTATAAGATCTGAAAAACAGTCTAAGTTAAAAAATAAGTTTTGGATAATGAAAAAACCACATGCACATCTTAAGACCTCTTTGAAAACACCTGAAAAGTTTCAAAGGATCGGCCTACAACTGTAAGAGGAGTTGCGTTCACAAGGTAGCTACTCCCTATACATTTTAACATTAGAAGATCTCAAAAACTGTCTTAGTTAAACAAGAGGGCCCAATGGCCCTATATCGCTCACCTGTGTACCAGAAAATCATAAGTGTAGGAGACCACTTGACAATGCTACATACTAAATATCTGAGCTCTGGCCCTTATGGCTTTGGAGAAGATTTTTGATATTTTTTCCAGTATAAGTCCATAGGTCAATTTTGACACAAAGGACATGGTTGGCAGGATTTATGTAGCGACCATTTTATGTTGCTATATACTAAATATCCAAAGTCCGTACTTCATGGTTTCAGAGAAGAAGATTTTTAAAGCTTTTTTTTTCCAATATAAGTTTATTGGAGTTAAGAAGCCACAGGATTTGGCCAATTTGAACCCCAGGGGCAAGACTCAGGCAGGATTCAAGTAGGCAACGACTCCATGTTGCTACATGCTAAATACCTAAGATCTGGGCCTTATGGTTTCACAGAAGAATATTTTTCTATTTTTTTTTTCATTTTAAGTTTTTTTTTCCATTTTAAGTCCATCCATGGTAGCTAATGGGCCATGGGTGTGGCAAATTCTGACCCAAGGGGCAAGATTGACAGGATTCATGTAGGTGACCTGGGCCCTTCTGGTTTCATAGAGGAAGATTTTTTAAGCTTTTTCCATTAGGAGTCTATGGGAGCTAAGGGGCCCCGGGGCGTGGCCCATTTGGACCCCAGGGGGATGACTGGCAGGATTTATGTAGGTGACCACTTACCTTTGCTACATGCTAAATATCTAAGCTCTGGGCCCTGTGGTTTCAGAGAAGAAGATTTTTCAAGCTTTTTTTTCCATTAGGAGTCTATGGGAGCTAAGGGGCCCCGGGGCGTGGCCCATTTGGACCCAAGGGGCATGATTGGCAGGATTTATGTAGGTTACCACTTGCTGTTGCTACCTGCTAAATATCTAAGCTCTGGGCCCTGTGTTTTCAGAGAAGAAGATTTTTGAAGCTTTTTTTCCATTAGGAGTCTATGGGAGCTAAGGGGCCCCGGGGCGTGGTCCATTTGGACCCCAGGGGCATGATTGGCAGGATTTATGTAGGTGACCACTTGCTGTTGCTACCTGCTAAATATCTAAGCTCTGGGCCCTGTGGTTTCAGAGGAGAAGATTTTTGAAGCTTTTTTCAATTAGGAGTCTATGGGAGATAAGGGGCCCCCGGGCGTGGCCCATTTGGACCCCAGGGGCATGATTGGCAGGATGTATGTAGGTGACAACTTGCCCATGCTACATGCTAAATATCTAAGCTCTGGGCTCTGTGGTTTCAGAGAAGAAGATTTTTTAAGTTTTTTTCCATTAAGGGTCAATGGGAGCTAAGGGGCCCCGGGGCGTGGCCCATTTTGACCCAAGGGGCATGATTGGCAGGATTTATATAGGTGACCACTTGCCTTTGACATATGATAAATATCTAAGCTCTGGGCCCTGTGGCTTCAGAGAAGAAGATTTTTGAAGCTTTTTTTCCATTAGGAGTCTATGGGAGCTAAGTGGCCCCAGGGCGTGACCCATTTGGACCCCAGGGGCATGATTGGCAGGATTTATGTAGGTAACCACTTGCCGTTGCTACCTGCTAATTATCTAAGCTCTGGGCCCTGTGGTTTCAGAGAAGAAGATTTTTGAAGCTTTTTTTCCATAAGGAGTCTATGGGAGCTAAGGGGCCCCGGGGCGTGGCCCATTTGGACGCCAGGGGCATGATTGGCAGGAATTATGTAGGTGACCACTTGCTGTTGCTACCTGCTAAATATCTAAGCTCTGGGCCCTGTGTTTTCAGAGAAGAAGATTTTTGAAGCTTTTTTTCCATTAGGAGTCTATGGGAGCTAAGGGGCCCCGGGGCGTGGCCCATTTGGACCCCAGGGGCATGATTGGCAGGATTTATGTAGGTGAACACTTGCCGTTGCTACCTGCTAAATATCTAAGCTCTGGGCCCTGTGGTTTCAGAGAAGAAGATTTTTCAAGCTTTTTTCCATTAGGAGTCTATGGGAGCTAAGGGGCCCCGGGTCGTGGCCCATTTGGACCCCAGGGACATAATTGGCAGGATTTATGTAGGTGACCACTTGCCGTTGCTACCTGCTAAATATCTAAGCTCAGGGCCCTGTTGTTCCAGAGTAGAAGATGTTTGAAGCTTTTTTTTCATTAGGAGTCTATGGGAGCTAAGAGGCCCCGGGGCATGGCCCATTTGAAACCCAGGGGCATGATTGGCAGGAATTATGTAGGTGACCACTTGCCGTTGCTTCATGCTAAATGTCTAAGCTCTGGGCCCTGTGGTTTCAGAGTAGAAGATTTTTGAAACTTTTTTTCCCATTATGAGTCTATGGGAGCTAAGGGGCCCCAGGGTGTGGCCCATTTGGACCACAGGAGCATGATTCGCAGGATTTATGTAGGTGACCACTTGCCTTTGCTACATGCTAAATATCTCAGCTCTGGGCCCTGTGGTTTCAGAGAAGAAGCTTTTTGGAGCTTTTTTCCATTATGAGTCTATAGGAACTAAGGGGCCCTGGGGCGTGGCCCGTTTGGACCCCAGGGGCATGATTGGCAGGAATTTTGTAGCTGACCACTTGCCGTTGCTACATGCTAAATATCTAAGCTCTGGGCCCGGTGGTTTCGGCGGAGAAGATTTTTGAAGCTTTTTTTCCATTATGAGTCTATGGGAGCGAAGGGGCCCCGGGGCGTAGCCCATTTGAAACCCAGGGGCATGATTGGCAGGAATTATGTAGGTGACCACTGGCCGTTGCTACATGCTAAATATCTAAGCTCTGGGCCCTGTGGTTTCAGAGAAGAAGATTTTTTATTTTTTTCCCATTATAAGTCTATGGGAGCTATATGTTGCAATGGCAACCAGAATTCCAATCTGATCAGCCCAAAAACCTTATGCAGCCTTTCCCCCTATCTGATGATGCTTCACATGAAATATGATCAAGATTGGCCATGTGGTATTAGAGATATACTTATTTGAAATTGTTTACGGATTTCACGGACGCACGCACGGACGGACGCACGGACGCACGCACGACGGACGACGGACAAAAAGTGATCACAAAAGCTCACCTTGTCACTACGTGACAGGTGAGCTAAAAAGTGAAATAAGTGGAAAAAAATAATTTTAGGATAATGAAAAAAGCAAATGCACATCTTCAGACCTATATAAAAACACCTGTAAAGTTTCAAAAGGATTGACCTAGAACTGTAAGAGGAGTTGCGATCACAAGGTAGCTACTCCCTATACATTTTAACATTAGTAGATCTCAAAAATTATCTGAGTTAAAAAGGTGAAATAGGTGAAAAAAATTATTTAAGGATAATGAAAAAACACATGCACATCTTCAGACCCATATGAAAACACCTGTAAAGTTTCAAAAGGATTGACCTAGAACTGTAAGAGGAGTTGCGATCACAAGGTAGCTACTCCCTATACATTTTAACATTAGAAGATCTCAAAAATTGTCTTAATTAAAAAAGTGAAATAACTGGAAAAAAATAGTTTCAGGATAATGAAAAAAGCACATGCACATCTTCAGACCTATATGAAAACACCTGTAAAGTTTCAAAAGGATTGACCTAGAACTGTAAGAGGAGTTGCGATCACAAGGTTGCTACTCCCTATACATTTTAACATTAGTAGATCTCAAAAACTGTCTAAGTTAAAAAAGGTGAAATAAGTAAAAAAAAATATTTAAGGATAATGAAAAAAGCACATGCACATCTTCAGACCTATATGAAAACACATGTAAAGTTTCAAAAGGATTGACCTAGAACTGTAAGAGGAGTTGCGATCACAAGGTAGCTACTCCATATACATTTAACATTAGAAGCTCTCAAAAATTGTCTTAGTTAAAAAAGTGAAATAACTGGAAAAAAATAGTTTTAGGATAATGAAAAAAGCACATGCACTTCTTCAGACCTATATGAAAACACCTGTAAAGTTTCAAAAGGATTGACCTAGAACTGTAAGAGGAGTTGCGGTCACAAGGTAGCTACTCCCTATACATTTTAACATTAGTAGATCTCAAAAATTGTCTAAGTTAAAAAAAGGTGAAATAAGTAAATAAAAATATTTAAGGATAATGAAAAAATCACATGCACATCTTCAGACCTATATGAAAACACCTGTAAAGTTTCAAAAGGATTGACCTAGAACTGTAAGAGGAGATGCGATCACAAGGTAGCTACTCCCTATACATTTTAACATTAGTAGATCTCAAAAATTGTCTAAGTTAAAAAAAGTGAAATAAGTGGAAAAAAATAATTTTAGGATAATGAAAAAAGAATATGCACATCTTCAGACCTATATGGAAACACCTGTAAAGTTTCAAAAGGATTGACCTAGAACTGTAAGAGATGTTGCGGTCACAAGGTAGCTACTCCCTATACATTTTAACATTAGTAGATCTCAAAAATTGTCTAAGTTAAAAAAGGTGAAATAAGTGAAAAATATTATTTAAGGATAATGAAAAAATTATGCACGTCTCCAGACCTCTATGAAAACACCTGTAAAGTTTCAAAAGGATTGACCTAGAACTGTAAGAGGAGTTGCGGTCACAAGGTAGCTACTCCCTATACATTTTAACATTAATAGATCTCAAAAATTGTCTAAGTTAAAAAAGTGAAATAACTGGGAAAAAAAATAGTTTTAGGATAATGATAAAAGAATATGCACATCTTCAGACCTATATGAAAACACCTGTAAAGTTTCAAAAGGATTGACCTAGAACTGTAAGAGGAGTTGCGGTCACAAGGTAGCTACTCCTTATACATTTTAACATTAGTAGATCTCAAAAATTGTCTAAGTTAAAAAAGGTGAAATAAGTGAAAAAAAATTATTTAAGGATAATGAAAAAAGAATATGCACATCTTCAGACCTATATGAAAACACCTGTAAAGTTTCAAAAGGATTGACCTAGAACTGTAAAAGGAGTTGCGGTCACAAGGTAGCTACTCCCTATACATTTTAACATTAGTAGATCTCAAAAATTGTCTAAGTTAATAAAAGCACCGCAGACACTGCGTAATACCCCGCCACTGCTTAGCAATGTAACTTATTTGAAAATATATCAAGGCTAAATAACTAGAAAGGGGATAGCAGAGATATACTTTAAGGGCAGATAACTTAAGAACTGGTACAGCCAGAGTAGCGGTCCTTGGCCACGATGTGAACCATTAAGTCCTCTATATATCTGTGAAGTTTCATCGAGATATTCCATATAGTAAGGGAACTAGAGGCCAAAAACCATTTTTCAGATATTTCAAAGGCAGATAACTCAATCGCTGGGAAAGCCAGAGTCATGTTCCTTTGTCACAGTATATAAAAATTCATCTACTACATATCTATGAAGATTCAACAAGATATTGTAAATGATAAACGAACTACAGTCTAAAATGCATTTTTAAATACGTCAAGGGCAGATAACTCAAGAACTGGAACAGCCAGAGTAGCAGTCCTTGGCCACAATATGAACCGTTTAGTCCTCTATATATCTGTGAAGTTCCATCCAGATATTCCATATAGTAAGGGAATTAGAGGCCAAAAAACATTTTTCAGATACTGAAAAGGGCAATAACTCTGCTAAAAAGTAACGGATTTTGCCCATTAACAATCCCAAACCACTCATCCCCGATACCAATATGTATGCAAAATTTGAACAAAATCCGTGCAAAAATACTCAAGTTATCGATCGGAAACGAAGTGCGGACGGACGGACGTTCTCACGAACGGATACCTAAGTGGCTAGGCGTCGGCATATTGACTACTTAAGCGGCAAATTCTCTTAAGCGGCAAGCCACCTAAGAGCGAATTTTTGCCACTTAAGTACCCAAATAACGGAATAAACCCCATTTGGACTTGCGAATATATACTTAAGTGTCAAATTGTCCAAATTTTTTGCCCCCTAAATGTCGTTTCGTTGGTGCGGACAGACATACGGACGGACGGACGGACGCCGGAGGGTATAACATAATACCCCGCCACTATCGTGTGGCGGGGTATAAAAAAGGTGAAATAAGTGAAAAAAATTATTTAAGGAAAATGAAAAAACAACATACACATCTTCAGACCTATATGAAAACACCTGTAAAGTTTCAAAAGGATTGACCTAGAACTGTAAGAGAAGTTGCGGTCACAAGGTCCCTATACATTTTAACATTAGTAGATCTCAAAAATTGTGTAAGTTAAAAAAAGGTGAAATAAGTGAAAAAAAATTATTTAAGGATAATGAAAAAAAAATATGCACATCTTCAGACCTATATGAAAACACCTGTAAAGTTTCAAAAGGATTGACCTAGAACTGTAAGAGGAGTTGCGGTCACAAGGTACCCACTATCAAATATGACAGACAGACAGACGGAATTCCGGACAAGCCAAATCCAATATAGCCCCCACTTTTTCAAAGCGGGGCTATAAAAATCAGACCTATATTCACAGCCGGGATTCTCCCTTTTGATTGCGTTACGATTGCAAAGAGATGCATGCGATCCGAAAAGTCGGTCAGCCTGGACGGAAGTGCAGGCACAGCAGATCAGCCTGCACAGATGCGCAGGCTGATGTGAGTTTTCGCTGTTCACACAACTCTCATTGTAGTTTTTGTCGCGCGCTGTATCATATGTTATTGGCACATGCGGTGTCTTGTGTAATTGTATTGTTTTTTCGTTTTGTTTTGAGACTATAAAGGACTTCGGCGTCGGCGCTGTGTAGCGTCAAGATACCCTTGATGCGACTGTGGCTCAAACTTTTATAAGAAGCCATTAAGTCATTTCTGTATCTTTTTTATTTATTTATTTTATTTTATTTTATATTGGGGGAGGGGGGCTGGAGGAGGGGTTTAAGAGCAGCGTGACATGGGAATCGTCGATTGACACCAACTGTCTAAAATGAGGCCATCCGCAGTCACAGTTGATCATCGTACAGTTTCTGAAATCGGAAACTGCTGCGACTGCACGATCAAATATTCACCATTTTTATAAAAAAAAAAACACTAAAAATCAATCAAATTTGGTATTAACACCTGGGAGGGACACATACTTAGGAAGGTAAGAAACATCTATTTTCAAATTTGCTTCGGTTTGGAATCATAACATGTGGGACAACTGTAATCCGCCTATTACCTGTGACCCATTTAAACCACGCGACAAATTGTATAGACACAGGTAATAGGCGGATTACAATTGTCCCACATTTAAAAAATACTAGGCTAGATAGCGAAAATGTGGTTGAAAATTATGAAAATGCAATCTTTTATCTTAGTTTTTATTATAATTTTGTATTTTTTAAATAAAATTTAAACTGGTCAATTTTGAAATGAAAATAGGACCCTTCGTCTCGTGAACCTCTCGTTTACTTCAATAGAAAATTAGCAAAAACTAACAAGGGTATCTGTTTTTATACTGTAATAAAGTAATTGAATTATAAAATACGTTGTTAAAAATGTGGTTGAAAATTCTAAAAGAAAAATGTTTTTTTCTTTCCAACAGTATCAAATAATTGAGGATCAAATAAAAACAAAGTTGGTCATTTTCAGGTTGTTTTCTTGCCATTTTCAGTACTTTGAGCCGTCTCTCCTCATTGTATCTATTTATAGCTATCGGTTCTCATATTACGCGATTATCGGATTAAGTCGCAAATTTCCGGGTTTAAGCTGGTTTAAGACGAATTTCAAAGTGGGCTGCTGAAAACATTTTTGTTAATGAAATTTAATGCTGAAATAAATTTGTTTATATTTCGTCTTATCTATATATATTTGTTTTTTCTTGTTTAATATATTTTTTCTGCATGTGACTGATGCGCAATTAACAAACACTTCATATTGTTTACAAAAGAAGAAGAAGAAAAAAAAGCAACTTTAATTATTGATTTTTTGACTAGAGAAAATATATTGATTTCGGTGAAAAATCTTTTTTTTTTTTTTTTTTTTTTTTTTTGTGTGTGTGTGGGGGGGGGGGGGGGGGGTTACTTCACACACATGCTTAATTGGCAATTGATGCTAATTACTGCCAATTATGCCGTTTGTGGGAATACTACTTAAAACCCTTAGGTATTTTTCTGATCAGAGTCTACGTTGTTCGAAAGATCCAATGCTTCTTCATGCAGCAAGAGAGGTCTAGGATGTGCACGCTGATGTGATTCTTTGCTGGGCACACGTAAATTGTAGGGATGCTGTGCCCTGGTTCAGCTATTATTTTCTGGGGGTAAACTGCATTTAATTACACACAGTAAAATAATCATCACGAAAACACGCCTATATAATTTTGACCCCTTGAACCTCACTTTTATATGATCAAACTGGGGTTTACAGAGGTAAACTGTATTTCTTATTTCTGCTCTATATATAGATTGTGGGTACTCGTTACACAATCTATATTTTGAGCATAAATATCTAAGATGTCACAATTTTTCATCTTAACATTTTCTCTTTTTCGGCAAAATATTTACTATGTAGTTGTATAGGCATGTTTTTGTAATGTGTTGTCAGGGTTGCAAAGCAAAATATATTTTAATGCTAACCAGTAATCAACAACAGCTGTCTTAAAAAGAGAGAAAAGAAAAAGGGTTGAGCACAATTTAAGTCTTTCAGTTATTACAAAATATATCCATATAACGCACAATGAACACTCTGATCAGATTGTGCAGATGTCAATTTTAAGATGAAAAATTGTGATATTTGTCTCATTTTGCTCAAAATATAGAATGTTGGTACTCGTGAGAACCGCCTCATTGAAGCGGTTCTAACGAGTACCCACAATCTAAATTGTAGATCAAAAAAATAAAATAAAAAAAAATATTGTTTACCCCTGTAAACCCCAGTTTTACTATATAAAAGTGAGGTTTAAGGGGGTCAGAATTATATACAAGGCGTGTTCTCGTGATGAATACCAGCTGAAGGCGACTTACCTGAAACATGGTCGAGTTCAGAATTAAACGGGCTAAACTTGTAGTTCCATTTGGGTTCTCATTGGTATTGTTGTGCCGGTAGATCCACCTTCGACCCATAGGAGTCCGGAAAAGGAGGGATATGACAACAAGAAGACGTCGGTATAGTCCGTAACCCATCGGGACACGTGACCAACTTTTCCACGAGATTCTTGGGCCTATCTGCTACGTGTACAACGCATTAGACGACTACGACTACAAGTGGCAACACCTACCTTTACAGAGCTCAGCTTACGTGACCTGATATACAGGTGAGTTACCGCACATCAAATGGCGACGAGGATGGGATATTTGTTGTCGCATCAAATGGCGACGAGGATGGGATCCATGTTTTTGATGACGGCACATCAAATGGCGACGAGGATGTTATGATCAAAAGGTCCAGGGACAGCGTGGATTCCTTCGACTGGCTTTTCAGCTTGCTAAAGAAACGAATAAAGTACTGGTATTGCATATACGAGATAGTGGTATTGGTGAAGCTGCTGAGGAGGTTCTAAAAATCCTCACAGAAATGGACATGCTTCGACACCCAATTCACCGCCATTGTTTTGTTGGGAAGGAGAAGGAGTATGTTCAGTGGTATACTTCTTTACCCAACTGTTACTTTAGTATTTCCCCCGTGACTGTTGATGACCCGGTAACTATGTCTGCTCAGAGAACACAGGATTTCTCGAAGCATATTTTGCTTGAGTCGGACTCTGGATATCTAGGCAAATTCCCCTTGGCTGTCCATAAAGTAGCAAATGATGCTGCTAGATCATTGAACATTACTGTTAGAGTTAGTGTGGAAGTGCAATAATAATGCAGCCAGGTTGTACAACTTGCCCTGGTAATTTCACGCTATTCATGATATAGCCACTGTTAAACCCTGTTTGGTATTATGCAGCCAGTTCGCGGAAGACTTGACATGTTTGATTGTTTATTTTTTGGGATTCGGATTCAGTCAGTCTTCATTTTACATTGAATACACATCGCGTTAATTTGCAATGACTCTAAAAACCTCTAAAATATTGTAAGTTTGGCTTGTTACTTGAAAGGAAAATGGGGTATGTTAAGGGTAAGCTAGCTCGTTAAGACTCGCTACCCTGGCATGGATTATATAACTGTTTGCTAAGCTAACTCCTTCCTTTATTTCTGTTGCAGTTCTGAAATCTAAATAACAGTAAGTGATACTTGTAATTTGTCACTGTAGTGGTTTGGAGCTGCACCCTCCTTGTATGAGCATGTTTTAGGATTCGCTATGAAATGCGCATGCTATATATATAATGTTTGTAACATAGGGGAGCAATGTCATTTTTGTTACTTTTAAAATTGTCTGACCAATTTGGTGCCGGAGGCCCAAAACGGGTAGTCTGATCAGGATCTACACTGTTTGCAATCTGATTGCAATCCATACCTTTCCTTATAGGTCAATTACCATTGTGGATTCTGGCCTCGCCTGGGCCATGTGCTGAATGCCAGATTCTGCATTGGAAAGGCAAGTGGTTTTTTCTTCAGGTACTCCAGTGTTCGCTAACCTTTGATGAATAATCGGGCTCACATGAATATTAAATGGAAAATATCATTCATCTTATTCGTACATGAACAAAATGGTGTAAAGCATGTGCATGGTAGTGGCTCTTAAGAGAATGCTATTTCTAGCTTTAGAGTAGTCTTTCAAGTTTTATATTTAGTCAATATCTTGACTATACTATTGGTCGTTTTCTACACTTTGTTCTAGTATAGGCCACGAGTGGTTGCAGCTTATTTTTTCTGTCCAAAGGTCTCGAGTCTTCAGGTCTTACACTGATATATTTTTTCAGCAATACACATTGTATTATATTTTGCTTGTAAGTGTGGAGCTGAATTCTCAAATGGCCTATGACATGAAGTGGCTATATACATAATTTGTATCATAAGATTTAGGGAAGTTCCTATGTCTGAGGAACAGCTTTTCGACTGTATAGAATTTTGTGCATATATATGTATAGGTACTGCAGTAAAATATTATAGATGGATTGTCACTGGACTATCAAGCTTCAAAAACATTCATGTCATCTGGGAAAGGTTCGTTCTCTGGGAGTTGGGAGTGTTCCGGAGAACTGGAACTTATTAGGACATTTCCTCTTGGTCCAGACTGGTTGCTTCCGGTTAACTGAGTTCCATCACTGATCCCCATATGTTGAGTTTCGGTGATGGATTTCGGTTGGCATATATATATGCATGAAATAAACCCTGTTTCGGGAACTTATGGTTGGTCAGAGGTAATCCAAGTCCAGTGGCGGTGCATCTTATTTTGTGCATACTAATTAGGATGTTGTAAATGTTAAGGGAATATTCTCTGTTTAATGCTACACGTATTATGTTCTCTGGTGGTGGTTTTCGTGCTATTCATTTAGTCTGACTATCTGTTAATCTTAAGGTATTCCACATCTCTATATGTTCACACAGAAGCTGACTATTTGTTAATCATTAGGTATTCCATATTTCTATATGATCACACATAAGGTTACTGAAAACTTTCTTCATCGCAAAGTTGTCTCTGTAAGGGCCATTTCTGACTATAATTCTAAATCTTACAACTAATAAAGATAAAAGTAGGGGTTCTTTAAAGTTATATTAATTAGTTAAGGTTAATAACATTTTATTAAGATTAAATAAGTCTCCTAGCATTTGAAATCTAGCATTTATTTTAAATGCGTGTTAGAGTCTTTTGTAATAGGGGGAGAGTGTTGTGCCGGTAGATCCACCTTCGACCCATAGGAGTCCGGAAAAGGAGGGATATGACAACAAGAAGACGTCGGTATAGTCCGTAACCCATCGGGACACGTGACCAACTTTTCCACGAGATTCTTGGGCCTATCTGCTACGTGTACAACGCATTAGACGACTACGACTACAAGTGGCAACACCTACCTTTACAGAGCTCAGCTTACGTGACCTGATATACAGGTGAGTTACCGCACATCAAATGGCGACGAGGATGGGATATTTGTTGTCGCATCAAATGGCGACGAGGATGGGATCCATGTTTTTGATGACGGCACATCAGTATATATTTGCAATGGATGAACACACCCATTTGGTAAATGTTTTCTTTCATAGTAGTGAAAATGACATATTGCATGATGTATTTCTAATAAAAATTGTCTTTTTTTTTTTTCGGTTTCAAATATAGATTTTGGGTGTTCAGTAAAACATCTTTTTCTTTAGAGTACCCATAGTCTATATTTTGAACAATACAAGAAAAAGTATATAATATACTCTTGTTTGTTTGTTTATTTGGATTAGAGGTTTAACGTCCCCGTCAACACTGTAAAGGTCATATATACTCTTGTAAACTCAACTTTTCTTCATATGAATTGGGGTTTACACGGGTATTTCACAGGCTTGTTGACTTGATCGGTAACCATGGATAGTCATTCATATTTATTTGTTGTTGTTTTTGTTTACGGCCCTTTCAAGATTATTTCACTTGTATCGAGACGACGGTTAATCAGTAGTGAGCCAAACCGGAATACCCTGACTGGAAAAAACACCTGACCTTCCGTTGCAGAACTTGTCGTTTCACGAGTGGCCTGAGCCATGCTCGAATCATAGCGGTGAGAGAAAGTGATTAAAAGTCAGCCCTTTAATCCACTAGGCCACAGAGGCTCTTTTTATTTTTGTTATTTCAAAACCCACAGATGCCTGTACTCATAATTGGGATTGTAGGTTTTTGTTATTGGGACTCAGAGTTTCTCTTTGAAACTCATACATTTTGATATTTTTTTTGTCTTGCATGTTTGAAAACATAGTAATGAGTGACATTATTTAACTCATTGTATGTGGGGTACCTTGGCAAACAGTGCAGGCCCAGATCAGACGCCGCTTCTGCGGCGTTTGATCAGGGCCTGCACTATTTGCTAGCAGAATTTTCCGTCAAAAATAGAATAAAAACGAAAAACTAGGCCTGACTTCCCTTATATGACAAATAGACTTGTCTAACATATAGCAATGGAATACATCACGAAAATACACCTATATACTTTTGACCCCCTTGAACCTCACGTTTATATAGTAAAACTGGGGTTTACGGGGGTATACCTTATTTTCTTATTTCTGCTCTAAAATATAGATTGTTGGTACTCGTTAGAACCGCCTTATCGAGGCGGTTCTAACGAGTACCCACAATCTATATTTTGTCCTGCTCTAAAATATAGATTGGGGTACTCGTTAGCACCGCCTGGCCGAGGCGGTGCTAACGAGTACCCACAATCTATATTTTGAGCAGAAATAAGAAAAATATCCGATGAGGCGGTTCTACCGAGTACCAACAATCTATATTTTAGAGCAGAAATAAGAAAAATATCACATTTTTTTTATCTGAAAATTGTCATTTTTTCGGCGGTAAAATTTACAATGTAATTATATACGCGTGTTTTCGTTATGGCCCACTAGCATACAATGGGTTATAATGGTGAGTACCAGGATATACATAGCCAAGTTCCTGATCCTACTGTCGCACTGAGGAGTTTCTGACAAATATTTACATTTCCAGTGTTAAGTTTAATGTAAACCTATAGAAAACATTGTAGTTCATACTTGCATGAACGCATCGAGTCGCGTGATTTTCAGTGACGTCAAATGACGTCAGTCTAAACAATGGTTCTCTATGGTCGTTGATGATGTCAACGCTTTTCCTTTTTTGTAAAATCCAGCGTGAAATTTTTTTTCAGCTTTAAAAAAGGTACCCTATAAGCAATTTGCAAAGTATGTAAATATAAAAAATAAACTTAATTCTTCTGCTTTTCATGAAAGTATGAACGATAGCGGGCCGCTAGCAAAGTTTACATGAACCCCCTTCATTTACTTTGCACGCGACCCGCTGCGTTCATACTTCCATGAACAGCAGAAAAATGAAATTCATTTCTTAAATAACCGCAATTCATTTCTTAGATACATCAGCATAATGTTTACTTGTTTGCTGAGCATGAAGAACACAAGCTCCGATCCGTGGCGTTGGCCACAATTGAGAAAAGGGGGTCAGAATTATATAGGCGTGTTCTCCTTTGGGACCTACTAGATTGTGGGCTCGCCCTCGCCCATCGGGTTTTGAAGAAATATATGGGCTGCATGAGGTTCCACGCAGAGCTCAAACAGACCCGCACACGAGTACTGGTAAACCGCTTACAGGATCTAAGCCTGCCCAGGCAAAGTGTTGCGAGTCGGCCCGTCCATGCTTATAAACCCTATTGGTTTCATTGGGCTAAAGATGTCATTTCATCTCGATGTCGGGTAAAAGTCCCACGAAATTGGAAGCAGCGTCTCCAAAATGACCTTTACAGTGTTGACGGGGACGTTAATCCTCAAATCAACCAACCAACCACCCACACAGTCACCATGATCACCCATGATCACCAACCAACAGATCCGGCCTCTCCTGGTGTGTATGATCGCACTGCAGAGATTTTACATGGGCTATAATTAGCTTATACAGTCTAACCTGTCTACAAAGACCACTTAAGGGAAAGAAGAAATATGGTCTTTGTCCACAGATGGTCTTTATTCAGAGGGTCATTTTTGTATTATATGCTCTACCTCTTTAGAAGACAAGGATTACTTCACAGCATTTATGCAGATATGTATTGGATAATTAGAGATTATCACATGGGATTTTGGTTATCGCCCGATGTATCAACCCGAGACCCCATTATCTGCCCGAGGGCGATAACCAAAACCCCATGTTATAATTTGTTTATCACATATTCAGATCATGTAATTGGCAACGTCACAATAACGTCATGAGTGGGCTGATAACCGCTGTCCGTTCAAAATATACTGTTTCCGGTTATCAGACCGGGCGGGCAGATGACCGGAAATGGAAACAAGCATTATCACACATGCAAAACATGGGTTATCAAGTTAAATATAGTACTGAATATGTGATAATCCCAGTTACACCTGAATAATACTCTGATTAAATCGCCTAAAGGTAACATTATGTCAGGTTTTAATAATGAATCGCTAAAAAATTAATTTGGCTCATTAAAGGGTGTCCACAAACATTGAATTGTCCAGTTAAAACTTTGGTCATTGCTTTTCAAAGCACAAAGTGATCTTTGTTCAGGGTAAAAATATGCATTTGGGAAGGATTTTGACTGTCCTCTGGTCCTAGTGCACAGGTGGTCTCTGATGACAGGTGCAATATAATGTTATAGTTTAAATGATTGGGAGGAACTGGGAGTGGTCTTTGTAGACAGGTGGTCTTTGTTGACAGGTGGTCTTAAAGACAGGTTTGACTGTAACTACAGTGAAATTCCGTATTAAGACCATCTAAAATGAAGACTAAATAAGTTCTGAAGTTAGATCCTTTGGAAGCAAGGAATACACAAAATAAACGAAAATAGCAGACTCGGTTAGATTGAGTCTGTTCATGACCAGTACTGTAATGTGCAACACCGGCCACGCCCTCTAGCACCGGCTTAAGCAGAACTCTAGTTTCAAAATGATACCAAATGAACTAAATGATCCCAAAGGACCAGAAAATATAATCTGCACTATGGTGATGTACTATGCAATCCTGCTTTAAAAAGCTTATTAAGAAGGGTGCAGTTACTTTGTCTTCGCGATTTCTTCATATAACGTCCTCTGGTCAGGGACCACCTTTGGGACTGTTCAAAAGTGGTCTTAAAGACCATTTTTGAACCGTCCCAAAGGTGGTCTTAATCTAGGAATTTTTCTGTACATCATATATTTTAAAGATAATTCTTGTTTCAGTAAAGTGGAGTTTATAGGGGCATTCTTTACGTACCTTGGCCGCACCATTTATGTCTTGAATGTTATTCCATAGCTTACAATCTATACTGTAAGAGACCACAAATTGAGAAACCCACTGGTCGTAATCAGAGTTTCCTTGAGTTATAATGCCTGTCACATGAACTGGTCTCTGTAAGTCAGCCTGGTAATAGCAAAAACGGAAAGGGCGTCAGTAAATGGATTATGATGATTTATTAAAAAAAAAATATAGTTTATTTTGAGTTTTTGTTTCTTACTTGCACCATTTCAGTTTTGGCATTGAGCCTGACTAGTGTGGCTTTTATTCTTTATATCTTGGCTTTATCTAATTTGAGACTTATGCATGTGAAATCAGCATATTTATTACAAAAGTTTGACTTTATCGGTTTTGAAAAATTAGACTGCAGCTCAACTATGGTCTGAGTTACAGGTCCGAGGTCTGCTGTATTGGCCTGAGGCCGAAGGCCGAGGCCAATACAGCTGACGGAGGACCTGTAACTGGGACAACACAAAATTTCTTGTTGGCAGCATTAAACAGACCTCCTAGCTAAATCTATAAACCCTATAGTATGATATTATTGATCAAGTAATTTCGTATTGGCCCAGTTAAATTGGCAACCAGGTTTCATCTTCGAGTCCTAAGAGTGCTCTTAAGCAGATTTACAAGTATGAACACGTTAATTCACATTTAAAGTCAGTGGATGATGACAGTGGGCTTGATGCCAGAGAACAAGTGGAAACTAGAGCTGTCAGTGAAACTGACTATAGGGCCCCGTACCGCTATATCTGAGGAATTTTGAGAAGCAGAATATATAAGTTTTTCAAAGGGGCATATCACTCAGTATTGTAGCTAGAGTTATGTAACTTGCCATGAAAATGTGTAATGTTGTTGTGACCTTACGTTTAAAGATTGAAGTTGATGCGTTTGAAGGTTTGTGAAGCTTGATGGACAAAAGAGAGACAGATAAACGGACGGACGGACGGACAGGGCATTACTATCGGGCAATTGTAAAATAACTATAGGAAGTTTCATTTGAATATTTATAGCGGTTTTGAAATAAAGATGAAAAAAAGGCGAAAAAAGCTGAAATTTTTTTGAAAGGGCCATAACTCTAAGAGTAGTGTAGCTAGAGTTACGTTACTTTCCATAAAATTGTGTAATGATATTGTAACCTTATCTTTAAAGTTTGAAATGGATGCGTTTGACCGCTCGTAAGTTATTTAGAAAAAAAAAAACCTAAAAATCTAGATGGACAGACGGACAGATAGGGTGATTACTATAGGGCACCCGCAAATATATTTGCGGGGCCCTAATAAATGAATCTAGTACCACAGAGAACTCAAAAACTCTTTCTAATGAATCAGAACAATGTCTTCAAGGACTCAGGATATAATTAAGCACCAAATGACAATTTTCAATACAGTTATCTCTACTCTAATGCATTTGTTTATTTGTTTGTTTGAATTGAGGTTTAGTTTAAGTTCGACTGCGCTTATTAAGTCGCTCTCAAACACACATTCAGGTTTTTTTTACGCGCGTGCGAGAGAAGCAGTGGCTTTTACACCACTGCTACCCATTTTCACCTAGGTGGAGTGGGGCAGTGTCATTACGTGTCTTGCCCAAGGGCAAACTGAGATGAAATGACATCTCTAGCCCTGTCGCCCAATGAAACCAACAGGGTTTATAAGCATGGGCGGTCCGACTCGCACCGCTGTGCTTTGATCCTCAAAGCGGTTTACCAGTACTCGTGTGCGGTCGGTTTCAGATCTGCGTGAAGTATAATGCAGCCCATCTATTTCTTCAAGCCCCGATGAGCTGAGGCCGTCTAATGCATTTAATCTGTTGCATTTAATATGTTGCTTTGTTAAAAAAAATGTACTATTTGGCTCAAACCGGCGGCTTTATGAGCTGAGTATACCAAATTCCAGCCAATGAGAAGCGACGTTACATGATAACGTCGGGTTTCCGACAGTATATCGCAGAATAAACTGGCGCATCCAGTAAAAACGTCGCGTTACATACGCAACTGCATTAGAATTTCTTATTTCTACGCGTGGACATGGGATGTGCGTGCTTGTTGGAGACGCCTCGTCGAGGTGCTTCGAGCGGGTGCCCGCGGCGTGTGTTTTCGCGCGGTGGTGGGAGAAGAGTATAAGAATCTTATATGGGTGTTAGGGGTGGATGAAAAAAAAACATCCCAAGGGTCACTTTCCGGCATCACGAGGCTTGCCGAGTGATGCCGGACAGTGATCCCGAGGGACGGATTTTTCTATCCGCCCCTCATACCATAAAGGATTCTTTTTCTTGCATACCTTCCATTTCTTTGCGCGGATAATTAATGCTGCAGTCACTTCGAGTAGGCTACCGACGTCCGCCATATTGTGATGACACTGTATGAATGTTTAGTGACGTCACGTACGAGCTGGTAATCAACCAGTACATTTATCAAACTCGCGACTATATTCGATTTTGGGTCAGAACATAAATTTCTTTCCCAGGGTAAAATGACGGATTTGCTTGTCTGGTTTGCAAGAATACCCGTTCTTATGTGGGGCCAGGAATTCAAGTGTTGTTAGACAGTTCGTCTGTAACGCCGGAGTGATCTGAACCACTCTCTGCTCTTACAGAGAACACTAAAGACAGGCCATACGGATCACCGTCTAGATGTATCTTTACCTATTACTCAGTTCTGTCAGGCTTTCGGGGTCTGTATAAGGGGTTTTGTGTGAGGCGTACCCTCAGTGTCGAACAGAACTGGACTTATATGTAGGGGGTCTTTATGAGCATTTTGGAGGGGTTTTCTAGCAGTATCGTGTTCGGTTCTCTAAACAGGGTGTCTGCTTATCCTCAAGTTGAGGGAGGGATTAAAAGTGATTGGCTAAGAGGCATAATGACCTCTTTCAACATTTGATTGGAGATGCTAAGTTAAACCTTGTGAGCACTTTGGTCAAACTGACCACCAGAGCCCTTTCTACCCAGCCCTTATTTTTTGTCTAATAGTAAAAAATCTAATGAAAGAACTTGGGCAAGCCTCGCGATTCTAAAAGCGTTCTCGAAGCCTTGCCTGATAATCTTGATATCAAAATACATGAATCGCGAGGCTTGCCGAGCGTTTCTACATGCGTTCTCGAAGCCGAACCTGATAATCTTGATATCAAATGACTAAGTGATTACATTGTCTATACATTAAATTCTGCCTTTGTCTCAGACGAATGTCAATGTTCGCAGACACTCTTAGGCCTGTTTGATCCTTTTTGTACCAAATGGAATCTTCCTTCTTATATATAACAGGGTGTCAGGTTATGTTTTCTTCAAAAATGGTTTGGAAAATGGCTGAACTTTAAGCAAACAGTGGTGGTCCTGATCAGACGCCGCGTTCTGCGGCGTCTGACCTATGTCTGCACTGTTTGTCGCTTGATATAATTCAGCACCTTCCCAATACATTTTACCGGCCCAGATAGCTCAGTTGGTAGAGTGTCCGCTCCGGGGAACGGGAGGTCTCGGGTTCGATCCCGGGCCGCGACATACCAAAGTCGTTAAAAATGGTACTAGCTGCTCCTCGTTTGACACTCAGATTTACGGGGTAGAGCTAGGACTGGTCGATCCAGTGTCAGGATAATGTGACTGGGTGTGGTATCATGTAATGTGTCTGGGACATGATACTTCAGTGAGGCAGCACTATAAACGTGAGCATTGAGCTCCCTGTCGCAACCAGACACCGTCGTGATATGACTGAAAAATTGTTGAAAGCGACGTTAAACCCGAATTCACACACACACACACACACACACACACACACACACACACACACACACACACACACACACACACACACACACACACACACACACACACACACTCTCAATACATTTTATTTTGTTGTTGTTCATTACGATAACTCGTCCGTACGACATAGTGCATTTTTTCACATCTCCAAAATGACTACTTTTCTGATGAAAATCCTTCATATTTTTCTTATGAATGCTCAAAACATATGATGTGGGTGCTCGTTAGAACCGCCTCATTGAGGCGGTTCTAACGAGTACCCACAGCCTATGTCCTGGAGCAGCAATAAGAAAAACAATGAATACCCCCATAAACCCCAGTTTTCTCTATATAAAGTGGGGTTTAGGGGGGTCTTCATTTCACGGACTTGTTCACGTGATAAGTTGTTTTTTTTTTGTTTTTGTTTTTTTTAATTATTTTATTTTTATTTATTTTCCTCTCTGTGTGTGTGTGTGTGTGTGCGTGCGTGCGTGCGTGCGTGCGTGTCTGTGAGTCTGTGTCTGTGTGTGTGTTTTCTTAAAATCTTGCTGCATCTTGGTCACAAATTTTAAAATACTAACATCTTTTGACATTTTAAAAATTGCAATGACAAATTCCATGCACAAGACGATTGAGCGAGAAAATGTTCAGATCAGCTGAGACGTAATGTTCTCGGAGGTTGATAGACGTACACCTGTTGACACAAATCCGTTCAAACTTTGATGAGCTTCATTTCATTTTTATCTGATGTTTCATTCAATGTTTCCTTACATCCTGTCAGTCAACTGCAAGACAGGAATAAATTCAAAATATTTCACTGTAGACACTGCATTGTCCAATCAGAATACATCTCGAATGTCAGTCAGATCTAAAAAATAGGAAAAAAGTGCTTGCCACAATAAGATCAATATAAGATCAATCAATGATCCAGTTTTAGACTACTTTAGTGAATGGCATTTGCTTGTCAAACTGACGTGATGCAAAGAGATTCTGAATCATTGAAAGGTACTTCATTGGAGTTTGAACGCTTTTGTGTCCACAGTTGTATTCCCTGGTCGTGTGCTATTGTTCAGAATAGAAGTAGAGGCAATGATCAGGAATCGATACAATCAACCTATAGCTCCCATCAGAGGCACCAAAGGGAAAGAAACACAAACATGCATCAACAGACCTAATGGAAACATCAACAGCGGAAAGCCAAAAGGACAGTTACTTTCCCACAAAATGGCCAATAGGCCATCCGAAATAAAATAACACAAGCGACACAAACACCTAAAAACAAACCATAACAAAAACAAATCGCATATGCGCTCAACAATATCTCTGGTTAGCCTGCGCACAAGCAGTTCCTGCTCGAAGATATAGAAGATCAAGATAGCCTAATTTGCCGAAAGTTAGCAAGACCAAGAAGGTTTGATGTGTGTGCGCACGTGCGCGTATACGTACATTTATCATATGACGTCGCGCCTGAAAGTGTAATAACGCCATGTAATATTTTCGATAATCCACTTGTGAATCAAATATGCAAATTTGCTAGAATCGTCCCGTAACGTTACATGTACGACGTCCTTAACGACGTCGCGTTTACTTACGGCGGAATATTGACATTTTTGTAACAATCGTGAATAAAATGCGTTTTAAATGTCTTATGATAAATAGAATCTTGCATTCGTGCTCACGTGTTATTGAATTTATTAAACTCGTTGAGGAAAATGGATAAAATGCCCGGCAAAGCCGAGCATTTTATCCCTTTTCCTCAACTCGTTTAATAAATTCAATAATACATGAGCACATAATGACATGTAAGATCCCCTATGCATGCGGTATTTGTTTCCAAATACAACATTTATAAAATAATGTTTTTTTTTGCAATTCTTTCTCTGTATTGGCTCATTTGTCTACAATAATCACTTATTATATTAGTTACCTGAATCCACTGGAACTTATCATTTGCGCCGGCACACCAAGAACTTGCTAGTGTATTGAGTCTGCTTCGGTCTGTACCGTAATCTGCATTATATGAGCTAGACGCCGTCAACGCAGAATCGGGGATCTTGTTAATGCCGGTCAGAAAGCTATCGAAACACATCTCTGAAGCTATAACAAAGAGGAACGTGTCTGCAAAATTATCTTTAGTGAAAGGCACATCGTGGCATCCGCATCACGTGACCAAGTCCGTGAAATGAAGACCCCCCTAAACCCCCATTTATATAGAGGAAACTGGGGTTTACGGGGATAAACATTATTTTTCTTTATTCTGTTCCAAGACATAGGTTGTGGGTACTCGTAAGTACCGCGTCAGTGAGACGGTTCTAACGAGCACTCACAACCTATGTTTTGAGCATTTATAAGAAAAGTATCACGGATTTTCATAAGATTAGTAGCCATTTTGGAGAGTTGAAAAATACACTATGTCGCACGCGTGTGTTATTGTAATGGTGGCTGCATATTCGTATATGGTTACACGTCTGCCAGACGTAAATATTTAGCCAGACTATTTAGGCCTGTTTCCACGGAACCCGGGAAGGGACATGATTTTTTTATAAGTTGTGCACACAAGATAATATCTTATGCGGCCAAGATATTATCTTGTTCGCACAACATATTATCTTGTGCACACAAGATATTGTCTTGTGCGAACAAGATAATATCCTGTGCGCACAAGATACTATCTTGTGCAGACATCATAACATCTTGTTCGCACAAGATATTATGCTGTGCACACAAGATATTTAGTTGTGCGAACAAGATATTATCTTGTCCGCACAATATAATAAATTGTGCACACAACATAGATCTTGTGCGGACTTGATATTATCTTGTGCAGACAAGATAATATGTTGTCCGCACAAGATAATATCTTGTTCGCACAACTTAATATATTGTTCGCACAACATATTAAAAATAAAATTGAATGACCCTTCCCGGGTTCCGTATATTTCTGATAATGACAATTTTCAGTAATATGTATACTGTTAATTGTTTAGAAGAAGACGAAACGTGTTGAAAAGAAAGAATGCTGAAATGATGACAATTCTTAGATTTTTGATGGACTTCATTGAGTTAATTTAAAAGAGTTACCTTTCACGACTTATTGTTTTTGTTTCTTCTTCTTTTCTTCTTCTTCTTCTAAACAATCTCCGAAAACATTAAGATGTCCACGAAAATAACACTTTGGAAATTCAAAAAGTGGTCCGAAAAGTCGGGGCCCCGCGCCTGCCCGGGGGTAGAAATATGGCGGCTGCCTTCGGGAGTGTGGCAGAGTGGTAAGACCCCACCGAAAACAGTCCCATTGCCGAGACCACCCGGTGCCTCGAAATAGGTGGCTGCCTTCAGCTTCTGTGGCAGTTGGGTAAAAGCCTCCAACATACAGAACTATCGTCCGTTCGACCGGTATTATTTTGTGAATCAATTTGTTCAAAAAAATGCATCATACCAATTTTTTAACAATTTACTACGCGAGATCTATCCTTTTAAACCTTTCCTATCGCATGTTACTACCACGCCGCATTTGTACGTGTATCATCATTGCTGGTGGGTCGCGCACCGCAAAGAAGAAAATCTCATCTGTATATGTTTGTACTGTGTATGTGTCACTTTTTCATGCTCCTTCACTCTGCACATCAATGAAAGATGCATTTTAAATACGTTATTAAATTAGTCACTTGTCATTTCATGTTACCCAAAAGTATTTTATGTTACAGAATGTCAAGGTTAACAGAATCGGATACTTATCACTAAGTTCTGAAGTGTTCGTCATCATCTAACACAGCTTTATTCTTCATTAGTTTATAAAATACTTTGTTCTCTCTGAAACTTATCACCTCAATAATTTCTTACCATAATCGTGGATCTCATATTTAGCAAAGGATCTCCTGTTTTCAGAGCCAAGCTTTTATTTAAGCAAACGTTTTCGGCCTCCCTTGTCTGTAGGGAATAAAATAAACAGGTCACTTTCCTTCTGTAGTGAATGGGGATGAAATTCCTTGTTGAAACAGGAGCCACTTGTTTGCCGTGGGTGGCGTCTCGTATGCTGGAAGAAGGGATCCTGATGATTGAGAAAAGCCCAGGGATCTCCAGCTTTTCAACACATCATTTTGGCCCATATTCCAGATAGACGAGGGGTTTGGGCTAGATCCGGCCTGAATCAATCGGCTCAGTCGTGCCAAGCTCCAGAATCGCACAGCTTGTCCTTATCTTCCTTCTTTCTTTTTTACGTATCTTTATGGTACAAACCGGGTGTAATTTTGTCTTTTTCCTCTATCTTTGAGTGTTGTTTGATGGGCGGCGGCTGATGGATTAATCGGTGGGCTTGTACTGGGGAAATTCAGCAGAAACTTCTGTGAGGGAGAGAATATGGGTGGGGATGGGCCCCAACTGTTCCTCATTTTTCTTTGAAATCTGGGTGCATAGTTGGGAATCATAAAACAGAAGTGGAGCGGAAGGACTCTGGTCCTGTCATCGAGTATAATAGCAATGTAGCCTTGGCGTTGGAAATAGGAGATCCATTTCCATTAAACGTCCCCTTTTAGGGCTCCAAGGAGGGAGGGGCGCATAGCTATCGAATCATTTATTATCACCATGGGATCCAACACTAGGAAAAGAGCATTTTTAGACTTATCCGATGACGACCCTGAACCGGCTACATTCAATTTCAAAGCAAATAAAAATTTCGCAAGATTTTTTAGTGGTTTCGAGCAACGAAGAAAAGGCCGTAACTACACTTTCACCTTTTGTCATTGAAAAACAAATTGAAGCTTTAATTGGAACGCCAAAAATGATAAAAAATTGAAAAACGGAACTCTCCTTATTGAAACTAATCGTAAATCTCAAACGGAAAATCTTCTAAAAATAAACAAATTTTTCAACCTTAACGTCTCTGTCACGGAGCACAAAACATTAAATTCATGTAAAGGAACCAGTGCTTCAGCTGAAGTGCACGACCCGCCGGATGCTTTTAGCTTTATGAGTGTTACCATATATGGGTATGAAGGCCATTTTGGTCATGTGTCCTGGACATAAAACGGTTCCCCCAATAAATGCGCCTTATCGTAAGGAGCAAAAATATATCTTATACTTTAGTACTGTATTCTGAATCGTTTGCAGGATAAAATCCAACACAAAAGCATATGTGTCAAAGTTTGACCTAGGCACAAAGAAGGTCAAGGTCAACCCAGGGTCACCATTTCAGCAATTTATGATGGGCCTACGTTCCAGATGCTATTTATCAAGTTTCGTTGAAATCTGCACAGTGGTTCTGGAGAAGACTATTTTTGAAGGGTTTTTACCAAATATTGCTTGGCGGCCATTTTGGTCATGTGACCTGGACCCCATGAGGAAATTTTGGTTTCCCCCATCCCGTAGAGGCTCCATATGAAATTTGACTTCAATCGGCCCAACGATTTCCGAGGAGAAGCAGTTCGAAAATTTTCACATTTTTCGCCTCGGCGAGGCTGTACTAAATGGAATGTAATATTTCGCAAGTTCATTGATAAGATCTCATTGATATTTATCAGTATGCCAAAAATTGTTTAAATATTCCAAGCGGTTAAGTCACTATCACCAATTTTCACAAACGGGTTACGGACGGACAGATAGACAGACCATATATGGCTTGGCGGCCATTTTGGTCATGTGTCCTGGACCCCATGAGCAATTTTTTGTTTCCCCCATCCCATAGAGGCTCCATATGAAATTTGATTTCGATCGGCCCAACGGTTTCCGAGGAGAAGCACTTCGAAAATTTTCACATTTTTCGCCTCGGCGAAGCTATACTAAATGGAATGTAATATTTCGCAAGTTCATTGGTTAGATCTCATTGATATCTATCAGTATGCCAAAATTGTTTAAATATTCCAAGCGGTTAAGTCACTATCACCAATTTTCACTTACGGGTTACGGACGGACAGACAGACAAACCATATATGGCTTGGCGGCCATTATGGTCATGTGACCTTGACCCCATGAGCAAATTTTGGTTTCCCCCATCCCACAGAGGCTCCATATGAAATTTGACTTCAATCGGCCCAACGGTTTCCGAGGAGAAGCAGTTCAAAAATGTTCGAACATTTTCACATTTTTCGCCTCGGCGAGGCTATACTGAATGGAATGTAATATTTCGTAAGTTCATTGGTTAGATCTCATTGATATCTATCAGTATGCCAAAAATTGTTTAAATATTCCAAGCGGTTAAGTCACTATCACCAATTTTCACTTACGGGTTACGGACGGACAGACAGACAAACCATATATGGCTTGGCGGCCATTATGGTCATGTGACCTTGACCCCATGAGCAAATTTTGGTTTCCCCCATCCCATAGAGGCTCCATATGAAATTTGACTTCAATCGGCCCAACGGTTTCCGAGGAGAAGCAGTTCAAAAATGTTCGAACATTTTCACATTTTTCGCCTCGGCGAGGCTATACTAAATGGAATGTAATATTTCGTAAGTTCATTGGTTAGATCTCATTGATATCTATCAGTATGCCAAAAATTGTTTAAATATTCCAAGCGGTTAAGTCACTATCACCAATTTTCACAAACGGGTTACGGACGGACCCAAAGAAGGTCAAGGTCAACCCAGGGTCACCATTTTAGCAATTTATGATAGGCCTACATCCCAGATGCTATTTATCAAGTTTCGTGGAAATCTGCCCAGTGGTTCTGGAGAAGACTATTTTTGAAGGGTTTTTACCATATATAGCTTGGCGGCCAGTTTGGTCATGTGACCTGGACCCCATGAGCAAATTGTGGTTTCCCTATCCCATAGAGGCTCCATATGAAATTGGACTTCAATCGGCCCAACGGTTTCCGAGGAGAAGCACTTCGAAAATTTTCACATTTTTCGCCTCGGCGAGGCTATACTAAATGGAATGTAATATTTCGCAAGTTCATTGGTTAGATCTCATTGATATCTATCAGTATGCCAAAAATCACCAATTTTCACTTACGGGTTACGGACGGACAGACAGACAAACCATATATGGCTTGGCGGCCATTTTGGTCATGTGACCTTGACCCCATGAGCACATTTTGGTTTCCCCCATCCCATAGAGGCTCCATATGAAATTTGACTTCAATCGGCCCAACGGTTTCCGACGAAAAGCAGTTCAAAAATGTTCGAAAATTTTCACATTTTTCGCCTCGGCGAGGCTATACTAAATGGAATGTAATATTTCGCAAGTTCATTGGTTAGATCTCATTGATATCTATCAGTATGCCAAAAATTGTTTAAATATTCCAAGCGGTTAAGTCACTATCACCAATTTTCACAAACGGGTTACGGACGGACAGACAGAATGAGAGACTGACAGAATGACAGACTGACAGAATGACACGGTGATTTTAGGGCACTCTTAGAAAAAACCGACTTCAGTCGGTTGCTTTTTCTGCGGGTCGTGCAATACTCCGTGACAGAATGCTTAAACAGGAATCCGAAGCCAGCATTGTCGACTATTTGAAAGAGCAAGGAGTTACGGCCTGCAAACGATTTAAAATTTAAAAAGACGGAAATCTAATAGACACCAACACTCTACTGCTAACTTTCAACACAACTACGTTGCCGAAATCTCTGAAAATCTTCTACAGAATAATACCGGTCGAAATCTACGTGCCCAATCCTCTGCGATGTTTTAATTGTCAGAGGTTTGGGCATCATGAAAATGATTGTACTGTCCCTGTGTGTGAGAAGTGTGGTGGTACCGATCACCACACTGTCAACTGCAAGAATTCTCAAAAGTGTGTGAACTGCGGAAAAAATCATCTATCCAAATCAAACGTCTGTGAAGTTTGGAAAACGGAAAAAGAAATTATGAAAATCAAAGTCACTCAAAACGTCACATATTTGGAAGCTAAGAAAATTCATCAAAATAAACCAGAAACCACATTCGCCAAAGTTGTTCAATCACTTACCAGCAAACCTGAAACCAAAGAAACATCAACACAATTCAACGAAAAAGATTTTGAAATTAAACCCCATTCTAAAGTTATTACCTCTTCTGTAAAACCCAAAACCACATCGTCACAACCTACATCTTCACAACCTACTACATCGTCACAACCTACTACATCTACTCATCATTCAAGAACAGAATCTAGACAAACTTCACAGACCAGTTCACAGCCTAACGGCAAACATTCTAGCAGATCTCACTCCCGATCCACGTCGGGGACAGCAGATCAAAAAGAAAAAAAACGGCAAAGAAAAGCATAAAGGATCAAACCCAAACAGTAAGGGGGCGTCTGCTGATCCAGTAAAACTGGCTAATCACTACGGCGCCCTTGAGAACATGGAGTTGGACGTTGATCCCTCCACGTTCTCAAAGCCTAATAAAAGATAAAGGATTAAATTCCTTGTTTTAATCTTCTCTCCATTCAACCATGGATAAGAAGTCAATAATTCAATGGAATTGTCGAGGACTGAAAGCCAATTTTAACGAACTTTTAATTTTAACTACACTTTTTTTCTCCTAATGTCATTTGTCTCCAAGAAACTTTTTTGAAAACTACAGATAATATTAATTTCAAAGGTTACAGTATGTACAATCATATCACAACGGATAATCAGAAGGCATCAGGAGGTACATCAATCCTGGTAAAATCTGACGTTCCTCATAGGAAAATAGATGTAAACACTAATTTACAAGCTGTTGCTGTAAACGTCACTTTATCCAAATCCATAACGATTTGTTCTGTCTACATTCCACCACACTATAATTTTTTCTAAACAAGAATTAGAAAATTTAACAAATCAGTTACCTAGTCCTTATATACTATTAGGAGATTTTAATAGTCACAGCAAATTATGGGGTTGCTCGCATACAAATGACAAAGGAGAAATCATAGAAAATTTTATTGCTGAAAATGATTTATGTTTATTTAACGATAAACAACCAACATATCTTCATTCTCCCACAAGAAATTATTTTGCTTTAGATCTTTCAATTTGCTCTCCAAATATTTATCTAGATTTTGATTGGTCTGTTGTGGACGATCTTCATGGGAGCGATCATTTTCCGATAGTAATTGAAGAAATTGCATCGACCCATGAGGATCGTCAACCCAGATGGAATTTGAGTAAAGCAAATTGGGAAAATTTTAATCAATTATGTAATGAAAAACTCGACCCTGAACTTTTTAAAACTGCAAGTGATATACAAGATTTTACTGATGAATTGATTGATATTGCTGAAAAATGTATTCCTAACTCCTCGACTTTTTCAAAAAGAAACAGACCTTGGTTTAATGACGAAGTTAAAACTTCAATCAATAAAAGAAAATCTGCATTACGAAAATTCAATAAACAACCAACAAAAGAAAATTTTATCCATGCCAAACACATGCGAGCTAAAGCTCGCAAAACAATAAAATCGGCCAAAAAAGCATCTTGGCAGCAATACGTCTCCAAACTGAATACCAGAACACCAACTAAGAAAATATGGGACATGATTCGAAAAATTAGTGGCAAAAACAAATCAAATAAACATGTCCATATCAAATCGAACGGAAATATATGTTCAACGGCTAAAGATATTTCCAATGCCTTGGGGGAAAATTTTCAGAAAAACTCCTCTAGCTTAAATAATTCAGAAAATTTCCAAAAAATTAAACAAGAACAAGAGAAAAAGAATTTAAATTTTTCCTCATTAAATCATGAAAAATATAATTTACCTTTCACTACTAAAGAATTATTAGATTCTCTCCATAAATCTCATGATACTGCTGTTGGTCCTGACGACATACATTATCAAATCTTAAAACATTTACCCAACAAGGCATTGGAAACATTATTAAATATTCTAAATGATATTTGGATCACTGGAAAATTCCCTGAAAACAGGAGAAAAGCTACCATTATTCCTATTCCGAAACCTAATAAAGATCATACTGAAGCCACTAATTACAGACCTATTGCTTTGACAAGTTGCTTATGTAAAACAATGGAGAGAATGATTAATGATAGGTTGGTTTGGTTCTTAGAATCAAACCAGCTTATCACTAAATTTCAAGCTGGTTTTAGAAAAAACAGCTCTACTAATGATCATTTGATTCGCTTAGAATCATTTATACGTGATGCCTTTATCAAAAAAGAACATGAACATGTCGTAGCTGTATTCTTTGACCTAGAAAAGGCCTATGATACGACTTGGAAATATGGCATCATGAAAGATTTACACAACTTGGGCCTTAAAGGCCGATTGCCACTTTTTGTTCAAAATTTCTTGTCCGATCGAACATTTAATGTTCGCATAGGAAATACATTATCGGACACATTTGATCAAGAACAAGGTGTACCACAAGGTAGTATTTTATCACCAAACTTGTTCAGCATAAAAATTAATAATATAGTTAAATGTGTAAAAGACCCAGATTGTTCGCTTTTTGTTGACGATTTTGGAATTTTTTATCGTTCCAAAAATATGGAAACCATTGAATTTAAACTTCAAAGGTGTTTAAATAATATAGAAACTTGGGCAACAGAAAATGGTTTTAAATTTTCCAAAACAAAAACTCAGTGTGTTCATTTCTGCCAAATTCGAAAGTTGCATTTAGATCCAGTTTTAACAATATACGGCAGTCCAATTCCAGTCGTCACTGAGGCGAAGTTTTTGGGTCTTTTATTTGATAGCAAATTGTCTTTTATTCCTCATATCAAAGCTTTGAAAGCTAAATGTTTAAAAGCTCTTGATATTCTTAAAGTCCTGTCCAGTTCCGACTGGGGAGGAGATCGCACTGTTCTTTTAAATCTTTATAGATCTTTAATTCGTTCCAAATTGGACTATGGTTCCATAGTCAATGGATCTGCTAGGAAATCTTATTTAAAATCTTTGGATACTATACATCATCAAGGTTTACGTCTAGCACTAGGTGCATTTCGCACTTCACCTATTGAAAGTCTTTATGCTGAATCAAATGAACCATCACTTTATGTAAGAAGAGAGAAATTGTCTCTTCAATATGCTACCAAATTAGCTGCTAATCCACGAAATTCAGCATATGACTCTGTTTTTAATCCAAATTATGAAAGATTCTACAATAACAAACCATCTGCTATAAAACCTCTTGGCCTGAGAATAAAACCGTTACTCGAAGAGGCCAATATAAATATTAAAAATATACAATCGTATTCTTTTCCATCGAAAGAACCATGGGTGTTGAAACCACCAATGATAATTTTAGATTTAGAAAAAAAATAAAAAAATCCGAAGTAGAATCGCATATATTTAAGAATGATTTTTTAGAAATCAAATCCAATTTTAAACATCACATTCCCATTTACACTGACGGTTCGAAACAAGATGAGAAAGTTGCTTGTTCTGTCATTAGTCCGAATTTCACTGATAGCATTAGATTACCCGATAATCGCTCTTATTTTTACTGCTGAAGCGAAAGCAATTGATGTTGCACTGTATCATATTAGAGATCAGTACGAAAAACAATTTATCATTTTTTCAGATTCTCTTTCAGTTCTAAAGGCTCTTAAAGATCAACAGCACAGAAATCCCTTAATTCAACAAATTTTAAGAAAATTCCACTATCTTTCTCTCTCCAAGGAGATTATTTTCTGCTGGATTCCCAGTCACATCAATATTCGTGGAAATGAGTTGGCGGATTTAGAAGCTAAATCTGCTTTATCTTTGCATGTTACAAATTTTAAAATTCCTTTTTCAGATTTTAAATCTAACATTAATAAATATATCAAAAACAAATGTCAATCTATTTGGGAAAAAGAAACCGATAATAAATTATTCAAAATAGAACCTAATTTTCACAGTAAATGCTCTTTCTCAAATTATAGTAGGAAAGACCAGACTAAAATTTCCAGATGCCGTATTGGACACACAAGACTAACTCATTCTTACACATTACAAAACGAACAAGCACCTTTCTGTGTATCCTGTAACGAACCGTTCACAGTTAATCACTTTCTCATTTCATGTGTAGAATTTTATCATATCCGCTCAAAATATTTTAATGTTACAACAATGAAAGATCTTTTTAACGACATATCATCTTATCAATTAATCAATTTTCTTAAAGAAATCGGACTTTTTAACAAACTGTAATCATTAATATTTTAACTTTTAAACTTCAATAACAATTTTATATCTAATACCTAATTATTTTTAGACGCTATATGCCCTATTAGGGTTGAGCGTCTTTAAACAAAATATCCCTCCATCCATCCGAAAAGTCGGGTGTGTATGCATATTTATTTCAACAATATTCATTTCGTCTCTCTGGGACTATTGTCTGCACTTTATGCGCACGTTTAATTAATATCTACACAACTTTTTTTCCAGCAAGACCTGCAAATTCGATGAACACAACACGGAAACGAGTTTAGGTACTCTGTTTGTTTGTTTGATTTGAGGTTTAACGTCCCCGTCAACACTGTATAGGTCATTTTGGTGACGTTGCTTCCAAATTGTGTAACTTTTGCCCGACACTGAGATAAAATGACATCTCAAGCCCTGCTACCCAATGAAACAAATAGGGTTTATAAGTATGGACGGTCCGACTCGCACCGCTTTGCCTGGATAGGCTTAAGTGTATTGCTATCCTCCTGCTGGTCATATTATTACTGGCAATTTAAAAATTAGTTCTGATTCTAGGATACGTAATATAATCTCTCTCTCTCTCTCTCTCTCTCTCTCTCTCTCTCTCTCTCTCTCTCTCTCTCTCTCTCTCTCTCTAAAGGACCTAAATATCGATTTCCTTCTAAAATTGATTTCAATAAATGTAGAGATGAAATCGCTTCGGCCTTGAATGAATCTGGCAATCGATGGTGTAAACGAGAGTATGTTGAGCATAAAGCTCTGAAAGAATGGAAAATTAGCATTCTGAAATTAGTGAACAAACAAATTTCTTTTTATTCGCAAAATACGAACTTATTACTTCCTAAACCTAAGACGTCTTTACGCCACCTTAAACTAGGTATTCAAGAATTTCATAGGAAAAGTAGAAGCAAAACAAAGATCAGGAATCGATGCAATTAACTTACTCCACCCATCAAAGACACCAAAGGGAAAGAAAAACAAACATGAAGCGACCAGACCATAATGGAAACCTAAACAAAGGAAGGCCATAAGGACAGTTACTTTCCCAAAAAATTGCCAAATGGCCATCCAAAATAAAAAGACACAAATGATACACACAGTAAGTAACAAACAACAACATAAATAAACAGCCACAGAAGAACCACCTTGGAACGACCAGTGGAAAGAATTCCACGAGGGGGGGGGGGGGGGGGCTTAAATAGATTTTACATGGCCATAATCCTCGGCCTTACCTCTGTCGCGGTATACACTAATTTTTGTTTAGTCCGCATGAAGGCTTCCTAACTCATCAGTGTAACATCTCCGAGAACATACAAATAAGAAAACTACAGCCTAGTTACAGAGATTTAACAAGGTTGAGTACTCGACAGCATACAACAACAGAATTGCTGGAGCAAAAGAAAACCAACAGTTAGACTCCGAGGGGCCCGACCAAAGACGGAGCATCAGGCAATTTATGACGTCACTTGTCGATTTCCTCGACGTTGGACTGTGTAACGTCATTTTCTCGCATCGAAAACGTTAGAAAAGGATATAAATGGATGTGTTTCAAACGATAATTTTAGCGGGATTTCTTCTAACAATGGCGAAAGTTGTGAGATTTTGAAGGAAACAACAAAATAATTGTCGATTTACAGCCTGTTAAAATCCAAATAGATCAGGCCTAGTTTGTGATTTGTTGTATTACTCAACAAATCACAGTTAGAGCTGATCTATTACTTAAACATAACGCGTGGGTTTTAAGCGTACTGCATGTCGTTGTGTGAACTGGATCTGAGATTCTTGCTCGTGGAATTTATCGAAGTATAAACATCAAATCGCTTGAAATGTACATAATGATTGAGAAATGAAATTATAAATCCTATATTCATTAAACTGGGCTGAGTAATAAACTCTGTATATTTATTTCTTAAACTTTATTTTATTTGTATAACTAATACATATAAACTCAACATATAAAAGCTATAACATTACAATGTTACACAAATGGGATTCAGGAGAAAGTCGTTCGACTTTTGAAAAGTCTGTATCCCATCTTGCTTATAGTGAAGACAAAAGTTATACGTGATTTAGCTTGTAAACAAGACCCTTAGTACTTTGTTTCATGGATTTGTGTGTCAACATTCCTTTGAAACTACATAATCTGCTGCATGCTCCAACACTATGTTTTACCAACTCACGACCTTGCACATGCAAGCAAAGGCAAAACGTGCTTTGTCAGTTTTAAGCCTCTAGAACATTTGCATTGTAGCATTAGTATCTATTAAAAACGTTAGATAAGTGTAAAGCACGAGCAGAACAGAACAAGAAATTTGTCTTATGGGATGTATTGTACTACAATTGAAGTAGGGTTTAAACTAAATTCGTCAGTTTATTTGAAGCGTTTTGTCTTAAGTAGAAATTCCTGCACAGCAAGGAAGACCTGTTTATTCTGGTGTAAAGAAAGCTCTGAACTGCCAAAGAGCAGCTGATTAAGAGTGGGGCGACGAATCTCCGATACTGTATTGAGTAGATCTTGTCTTTGGTTGGTGTAACGATTGCAATTTAACATAAAGTGGTATGTATCTTCTATTGAGCCACAAACACACAGAGGGTTATCAATAATATTTTTAGAGAAGAGATGCTGGTTTAACGAGCTACATTTTGTCCTAAGTCTTGCATGATAAATTTGCCCAAGTCTTTTTCCACAAAGGTAATATTTTGGAGGAATTTCTAGGTTTGTATTTAGCTTTCGTTTGAAGGAATCGCTAGAAGGAGAATCACTTACTTCGCTTGGGAGGTCGTTCCAGTCTCTGATAACAGATGGTAGAAAAGATTTATTATATTATTGTGAGTTGGCGTGTATAGCACTAATGTTTGATGCATTACGCAGTTGATAGGCTGGGGTATTACCAACTGAAGGCGGCACCAAAGAGGATAGGTACTCAGGAGCTAGGCCATTTTTCATTTTAAAAAAAAAACATCTGAAGTTTATGCTTTTTACTTCTGGACGATAGTGATTCCCACCCAGTTTCAGTTTGTAGAGCATCGATAGAGACAAGTTTAGTTGCTCCTGTGACAATCCGTGCAGCTTCGTTTTGGATTTTTTCAAGCTCATTAATTTCATAATGGGTGCAATTGTCCAAGACAACGTCTGCATATTCCAAAAGAGATCTTATAAAGGAGATATAGATAGTCTGTAGCGATTTCCTATCAAGGGTAAACTTGTGTTTTCGCATTACATTCATACGAATCCACGCCTTTGACTTGATATATTCCAAGTGCTCGTGCCATGTACAAACGTTTGTAAAGATTAACCCAAGATGTTTGTGTGAACTTACTTCGTTATTTTGTGTTTTATTCATTGGAACTGGGGATGATAAGGTTTATGGCGCTTTCGTGAAAAAAGTAATGGACTCTGACTTTGCTGGGTTAAATGTGACTAACCATTTTGTTGCCCATTGGTGTACTTTGAGAAGGTCGGAATTCAGCTGATGGGCAGCTTGGTCTGGCTTTTCTACTATTACGTAAAGACTAGTATCATCTGAAACGGTCTAATAGATGAATTTATATCCTCAACGATATCATTAATGTATAAAAGAAAAAGAAGAGGGCCAAGAATATAGCCTTGAGGAACACCGGCTATAATAGATGCCCATTTAGAACTGACTCCCCGCAAAACAACTCTCTGCTTTCTGTTATCTAGGTAGTTTGCGAACCACTGTAAGAGAGATCCAGTAATACCAGCCCTTTCAAGTTTAAAAAGCAAACCTTTATGCCATACCCTGTCAAAGGCTTTGCTTATATCACAGAATAAGGCTCGGACTTCTTTTCCTTCATCGAGTGCTTTACAAAAAAATATTATAAATAACTATTAATTGATTCCCTGTTGAATCGCCTGGAATAAAACCCGATTGCACTGCTGTAATAATATGATGATCGCGAAAGAAATTGAAGACATGTTTGTGTATGATTTTTTCCAAAACTTTTCCGATTATGCTCAAGAGAAAAATAGGCCTGTAGTTAGTTACGTCCGAAGGGTCATTTTTCTTATAGATAGGCGTCACATTGGCTTGTTTCCATATGTCTGGAATCCGGCTCATAGAAATAGAAAAATTAAATAAATCGGACAAGGGAGTTGAAAGTGGCTGTGCAAGTTCCTTGAAAAGTTTATTGTTAATAGAATCTGGTCCTGCTGCTTTGCCTGTTTGAAGGGCACGGAGAATGGATGAAACTTCTTCAGGTGTTGAAACTATTGATTCAAGTATATTAGTGGGTACGTTTGCTGCATGAGGCGAAATGCATTACTTTCATCTAGCTCAGTTTGTTGTGCAAAATATTGATTTAAAGCTTCGGCTTTTTCACATTCAGAAGAGTATATTGTACTTCCTCTTTTGAGTGTGGGGATTGTGGATGTCTGTTCAGGCTTTATAATTTGTTTTAACGTTTTCCACCAATCTTTAGGGCCTAAGTTAGAATTCTCTAATTTATTGGCTAATTTCCTTATGTCATCAATTTTTGATTTCCTTATTTCGTTGGTTAATTTGTTTCTAATATGTTTGTAATTTTCGAAGTCGTGTATATTGTTTGTTCTCTTATATTTGTCATACAAGCGTTTCTTTTTCCGTATTAATCGTTTTATATCGTTTGAAAGCCAAGAGGGATCTGACTGTCTTATTTTTATAATTTTATTAGGTATATGCTTGTTGGCCAGCAGACAAATTTTTATTTGTAATATTTCCTTCATAGGTATCGATATCATCATTTTCGAGAGATTTCCAGTCAGTTTCATCCAGGTCATTTGAAAATGCTTCATAGTTACCTCGGTGGTATAAATAAATTTTCCGGGTATAAACTAGGGTAGTGGCTTTTTTGAAAGTCAGTACACAATATATAGGACAATATCTTATGTCCTGACCAAGGAATGGTTCACCGACACCACTTAATAATATATTATTTTTATTTCCAGTTAAAAAAAGATCTATTATAGAGGAGGAGGATTCTGTGTAATGTGTTGGTTCCTTAATTAGCTGGTGAAGGCTAAATTGTTGACAAATATCTTTTACTTTTTTGTTGGCAGATTGTTCTAATATGTCGAAGTTGAAATCTCCAGTTACTAGAATATTTCGTACATTTGTTTCAAATGCCTGGCCAATAGAATCTTCAATCGACGACCATATGGCATTCATTGAATAAGGCGGACGTAAAACGTACCGATTAGTTGTTTCTTACTATTTACCATGACTTCTATCCAAATACACTCTATGTTTGGCAATTCAAGATCGTTTCGTCTGCAGGAGTAGGTATTGTTTTAACATATACGCAGATTCCGCCATAATTTTCTCCCAATCTGTCACCCCTAAATAATTTGTAGCCTTTAAGATTTAAAACGTCATCCGAAGTTCTTTGATCTAGTCAAGTTTCAGTAATACATATAACATCAAAGTTTTGAAGTTCACCCTCAAGTAGATCTAATTTATTCACAATGCTTTGAACATTATAATGGACAACTGAAAATTTGTCTTTAATTATTTGGTCTTCTACGCTTGTAAAAAAGCTTTCGGAAGAGGAGGAAGGAGTCGATGATGGACCAGGATTCTGTTCTATTCCTGATATAAAAAAGCAGTGACATGATTATCAAGATATCAAAATAGTTAAGAGGCTCAATACATTTGGTCTTTGCTTGACGACTATAGTGCAACCCTATCCGCATTCTATAAATAGCAAGTGGTATCATGTTATACAATCTGTTAAATGACGAAAAATGTTTGAAGAAGCGGAAGGGTGACTTCTAGTGTGAAGCTCTGTACGACAGATGGCAAGGTGTAAGCAGTTTTCCCCGTGGTGCAACAGCAGTAAATTCAAAGGAACAATTACACATAACAGACACACAAATATATACATACACTTGAAAGTTACATAAATGGGAAACGGAATAGATAAATTTGCATAGATTAAATACTATAATCGTATGCATGTAAGTGTTCATATTAAAACAATTTATTTTTTGTTGTTGATGTAATCAAAAATTGTCCTGACCGCTGCTAGTGGATTTTTGATTTGATTTGAGGTTTAACGTCCCCGTCAACACTGTAAAGGTCATTTTGGAGACGTTGCTGCCAATTTTGTGGGACTTTTTCCCGACATTGAGATGAAATGACATCTCAAGCCCTGTCTCCCATTGAAACCAATAGGGATTATTAGCATGGACGGTCCGCCTGGCACCGCGGTTCCTGGACAGGCTTAGATCCTCTAAGCGGTTTACCAGTACTAGTGTGCGGGCCGGACTCAGCTCTGCGTGGAAGCATCATGTAGCCCATATATTTCTTCAAGCCCCTACGGGCGGGGGCCGCCGCTGCTAGTGGAAGAAGGCAAATTACGTCGGTTGCTTAATTATGGAATGTAACTACATACGAGGAACATAGCGTCCCAGAAACATTCCACCAACTCCCACACTGTGTCACGACGCTTGGGCAACATTGCATCAGCGCCGATGCAACGTTCTTACACCGCATCGACGCCAAAACGACGTCACCGGAACACCGTATTCCCGACTAGTATAAAGATAATTTCATATTCTGACTTACCAAAAGTATAATCCAAAAGGCTGTTTATTACGATTAATTATGGCTGTAATCATCACGAAAAAACGCCATTATAATTTTGACCCCAACCCCACTTTTACATAGTAAGATCGGGGTCCACAGGGGCAAACACTATTCTTGGTATTCCCGCTCAAAAGAGAAAAAAATCAGATTCTTTTTCCTGTTGTTCTTCATTTTTTGGTTGCTTTTCAATATATTTTAATAGGCATGTTTTCGTTATGGTGACAAACCAGGATATACAGATACCATTTACAACCAAGATCCATGGTGTTGCATGATGAGAAAGACCCGCCTTCTAGTTCCGTTGACTCGGTCAAAATATATTTAAAACTCAAAAGATAATTTCATTAATGTTGTTATTCAGAGTCCGTGCCACATATTAACCTACCATGGGTATGACATTTCCAGGCAGTACTAATACTGATAAGGCTTCAGTACATACCCATTAACCCCTCCTGCACCAAATGGAATCTTCCAACCCACATACAGCAAGAGTCCACCCCAAAACCCAGGGGCGCCAGGCTGCGTTCTCTTCAAAAACTGATGGAAATTGGCTTACAATTTTGCAAACAGTGTAGACCCTGACCAGACGCCGCATTCTTCGGCGTCTGAACTTGGCCTGCACTATTTGCCAACTACCTGTCTTGTGGTTTCCGGAACCAAATGGATTTAAAGACAAGTTTACTCCGACCGCAAAAACGATTAGCTACGACAAAGAATGCAAACATACGCATGACATTAACAACATAATGTGGATTTGTATCATTATTTCTGTTGAAGTAACTGCTTGCTTAATCCTTGACTTTAAATACTTAAAACAGTGTAGGCCCTGATCCGACGCCGCGTTATATGGCGCCCGTTCCATGTCTACTCCGAACACGAGTCCAGTCCAGGTCTTACAGATTGCCAGCCATCTGACATAGTAAAAGTAGAAGCTGCTCGGCTATTTAATGCCGGTTGCTGCTAGTCATGTGGACATCAGTATCATATTTAGGATGGCAGGGTAAATTCGAAATTATTATTATTCGACCATAAAAAGAAGCACAGGTTTTAAATATATCTGTGTGTGCATGATATTCATGTTAAAATCAGGTCAAAAAGTTCCCTCATTCTTATATTCACGTGCATCGCATGACCAATACGTTTGTAGGGTGTACGCTGCACGTGATCGTATCTATTTATTTATACTACTTCGTTGACAAGTATTGTGGTTGGATTATGTTGACGATTCAAATCTTTTGTCAGTGGACTCAATTGCATAAATCACAGGTAAGTATTATATAATAATTACGGATTTTACGTCCTAGCCAGCACTATCGCTGTTAGCCTGTTACTATAGTGAAACTGCGAATACTCACAACCGGATAGCTCATGCACCACGACCAACACAAGCTCGTTCAGAAAAAATATTCCCTTAGCCTTAGATACCGTTGTCGAAAGGTAAGTAGACAGCGACATAAAGGAGTGAGCCAATACAGATAGGAACCCGAATTTTATGGTGACTTAGTATATAAATTCAGAAAAATATATAACCGCAATGACTTCAGCACCCAATTTCGTAAAATCATTCTTCGATATAAAAAGATTGGGTACAACATGGATATTATACGACAGACTGCATGCATGGTAGTTAACCCAATCACGGTTGGCAACTTTGCTTCCCTCTTTAATTGCACGCCGGTGGGTCAGGCCTCAGATTCTATGACGGCTCCAACGTAAAGGCTTATTGAGAATTAGAGAGATCTAATTCAAGGTAATGTTGGTTGGTGCCTGATGCTCTGTCTCTGGTCGGGCCCATCGGAGTCTGACTGTTGGTTTTCTTTTGCTCCAGCATTTCAGTGGTTTCTTGCTGTCGAGTCCTCACCGTTGTCTCACCTCTGTGGTTCTTTGATTTTTTGTGTTCACGGAGATGTTGCACTGATGAGTTAGGAGGCCTTCATGCGGACTGAACAAATTATTTGTCTAAATCGCAACGGAAGTAAGGGCGAGGATTGTGGCCACGTAAAATCGATTTAAGCCCCCCAGTGGAAATCTTCCACTGACCATTCCAAGGCGGCTCTTCTGTGGCGATTTATTTATGTTGTTGTTTGTTACTTACAGTGTGTATCACTTTTGTCTTTTTATTTTGGATGGCCATATGGCCATTTTGTGGGAAAGTAGCTGTCCTTATGGCCTTCCTTTGTTTAGGTTTCCATTATGGTCTTGTCGCTTATTGTTTGTATTTCTTTCCCTTTGGTGTATTTTATGGGTGGAGTAAGTTAATTGTATCAATTCCTGATCTTTGTTTTACTTCTACTTTGACAGGTTGTACCGTTATCAATATCGTACCCGCCATTGGTTGACAAGACAGATTGTACCGTTATAATTATCATTACCGAAGCGTTATTACCTTTTGACAACAGTAGACAATGCTTAATAACAAAAACATTCGCTGACGTCACTTTCAACTCATCCCCCGACAACAATATAACTGCATTTGTATTTGCTATGGCATGTTTATTATTATCAATTTGAGAAGGCACATTGTGTGTAGGCGATTCTAATGAATATACATAAAATACCTATTTTGTTTACTAAGAAGTCGAATTTTTTGTGGCATTTCTACCACGTCCGAAGACCTGTCAGTATGAGTTACCTTCAATAGTTAGAACTTTCTACCTTAAATACCGAAGGTATTAGAGCATTGAAGCTTAATTGTACAATATACGTACTCTCTTGTAAGAATCATGTATACCAGTGAAAGGTTCATCTTTTTAAAGTGGTCCTGCACGGATGCACTTAGTAAAAATAATGTTTCTGGTAATTCCACAATTTGTGTCCACTACTCATGCCGCCGCTCCCATCCCTCTCCCGTCGAAATGAAATACAGGAGGGAAAGTGGAGAAGGGCACGAGCTGAAGCACATTAAACGTTTTATTCCCACCATTCCATTATCACCACCCTTACCAAAAACGAAACGCAAGAGTGGGGAAAGGAAGGTGAGAAGTATATAGCCGTTCGGTTCACATGCGATTCATGTAGTTATATGCACGTGTGCCCCTTGCGCACATGTATGTACTCTTTACACCCCCAACAAATCGATGATGTCTCAAAGCCGATGCAGCATCGATTTTCTAAGATTTTATCTACCCAGCACCAATATGCACCATGCTGGGGTCAAATTTCCACATTTAGACAGTGAACCTGGACATTTGGCACAATGATTCTAAAATAGTATTTCGCAACATTGCAGCAAAGTCGCAGCAACGTCAACACGACGTGACAATGACCTCCTTTATCTTATGACGTCGCGTCTGACAGTGTAATAACGCCATGTAATATTTTCGATAATCCACTGGTGGATTAAATATACAAATTAGCTAGATACGTCCCGCAACGTTACTTTACGCCGTCCTTAACGACGTCGCGTTTGCTAACGGCGGAATATTGACATTTTTGTAAACAAAATGTCATATGATAAATAGAATATTGCATTCGTGCTCATGCATCATTGAATTCACCAAACTCGTATTTATTTCTTAAGTGAATCCTTAGTGGGTTCGTTCAAACTTTACTCGTGGTCCGATGCTGTTCATATTTGAATGAACTTTCCTCCTGATTCGATGTTTGTTTGTTTGTTTGTTTGAACCGAGGTTTAAAGTCCCGACCAACATTATTTATTTCATTTTGGAGACGTTGCTTCTAATTTTGTGGGACTTTTACCAGAAATGAGATGGAATTTAGTACAACCCCTGTCGCTCAGTGAAACCAAAAGGGTTTCATATGCATGAAACGTACTTGTCAGAAATATTAACCATCAGGATACGATGTGTTAGCTGCAAAATTCAGGTGAAAAGCTCCAAGGTCAAGGTCACACTTAAAAGTCAATTGTCAAAAAGGTTTACTGTTCGTCGTGTGTGGTCTCTAACTTTGTCATTCCTTGATGGATTCAGAAATAACTTGGCAGAAATTTTGACCGTTATGTGACAATATGCTACGATCAAGCCTCAAGTCTGTAACTTCAAGGTCAATGCCGCGCCGATAGGTCAAGGTCAAAAAATAGGGACCTTGATGTATTTTGAAATTTCTCAGCAGAAATGTTTATCATTCTGAGTCACGTCACGCGCAAGACCCAGGTCTACAGCTCTAATGTCAAGGTCATACTTCGAAGACAGATGTCAAAATGAGTTTTTTTATCATGTCCAGTCTATTACTTTATCATTTCTTGTAGGATTTTAAAATTACTTTGCACAAATGATAACCATCAAAAGGCGATATGTCCCGTGCAAATCTAAGGTCCATAGTTCCAAAATAGGGAGCTCTGTGGATTTTGAAAACTCTTGATAGAAATGTCTACCGTCATGTGACAAGGTGCTGTATGCAAAACTCAGGTCTGTAGCTCCAAAGTCAATGTCACACTTAGGGGTCAAAGATAAAAAATGAGGACAATTTTTCGCGACCAGTCCACAGACTTGCTCTTGAAAAAACTTTGTCACTACAACTTGAAAAATAGGTTTCTTAAAAACTGAAGATGGCCTCCAGATGTGGCTGAGAAGATATGATAAATTTATGTCTTTATGCAATGAAAAGAACAGCTTGGCTCATGCAAAGTATACTTGATGATACACCCGTGAAATTGGATCAATGGCGTTTGCATGTAGCTAACAACGAGGCTGTGATCAGCTACATTTTCAACATGATGATGGATATTGAAAGAGCTTCATTAGAACAACCGATGGACTGTTTTGAAAGCCGTCCGGAGGAACCGATGGAAACTCATATCGACGATTTGATCAAACAGATGGATTTCTTGACCATATAAATTGATCTGATTTAAGAAATAGATCAGCTCTAACTGTGATTTGTTGAGTAATAAATTACAGTTTGGAGGTCAGTTGTAAAGTTGACAAATCACGAGCGCGTAGCGCGCGTGATTTGTCTACTTACAACTGACCGACAAACTGTGATTTATTACTCAACAAATCACAGATAAGAGCTGATCTATTTCGATTCTAACACGCTGAAAATCGGCAATAATGCTGTTGTTTCCTTCAAAATCTCACAACTTTTCGCCATTGCTAGAAGAAATCCCGCTAAAATTATCGACTGAAACACATGCATTTATACCCTTTTCTAACGTTTTCAATGCGAGAATATGACGTTACACCGTCTAACGTCAAGGAAATCGACAAGTGACGTCATAAATTTGCAGTTTTTAATGACGTCAATCGTCACGCTCTTCCGAGCTGTGATTTGTTGCAGAATAAAACACAGTTATTTTCTATTGCCTATATAGGCGCGCTGTGTTAGAATTATACATAAACCATCATTGTTCCAATGGAGAAGAAGTGGTTTGAAGTACCTCTGACACAAGAGATAAAATTCAAACCTTACAGAAGATTACTACTTTGCAGCTACATACTGTTTTCTCATGAAGATATTTCTGTGGGAGAAATTTAGAACAAATTAAACGAAGATGAAACTTATGAAAATTCCAAGAAATTATGGTGGGCTTGTGCTAAGTACAAACTCTTAGAAGATTCAGTTATCACATTTGAAAACTGGAAAATATCTGTTGCTGACAATCCAAAGGTGATCGAGTTTCTACATTCGAAGACAAGAGGCAAGGATGATACAAAAGGGAGTGATTTTGATTAGAGCGTTATTCTACTTCAGAAAAATCTTAATCAAGATGGAACACAATAGGGATCCAAGTATGAAGAAATATACTGATTCTGAAAGTATCTACGACCACTCTTCAAGTTTAAAGAAGTCATTGAATCAACAATATGATATCCACCTTCTACGGACATAGGAAAAATCACTTCTAGATCAACAGCTGATTAAAACACCTTATGGACATTGCTTCAGATGTAATACTACGACACATTGGTCACGAGATTGTACATCGGGCTTCAGACCACCATACAAACAGTGTTACATATGTGGACTTCAAGATCATTGGTCCCCTGAATATCCACAGAACCATTTGATACAAGATGAGTTGGACATACCACCTGCATTACATACTGACAATTCTTGAGAAACATCATCTTACAATCATCAGGATTCGAGCCTCGCTCGGGTCACATGTGAGACGCCAAGTTCTGCAACGGAAGGTCAGGTGGTGTTTCTCCGGGTACTCCGGTTTTCGCCCACCTCTGATTAACGATCGGCTCGATATGAGTGAAATAATCTTGAAAGGGCCGTAAAACCAAAAAAAAAAAAAAAAAAAAAACACAATCATCAGGAAAAACAGTCTGATGAGGAGAAACAGCCTTGTGCCGAGGAGAAAAGTATTCTACTGAGGAGGAACAATCCAAGTCTAGTGTTAAGACACAAAAGAAAAAGAAAACGAACAACTTATAAGACTCGTTGACAAAAGACAAAATAGATATTTGAATAAAACAAATTATCATAGACATTAGTTATAGTTAAGAAAAATATAGTATTGTGCTAAGAAATTTAAAACACATTAAAAATGTAAAAGTTTACCAGTCTTTGTTTGTTTATTACTAACGAAATCCATGGGTTATCCCGTATGTTGCTAGTAACTAAAACAGTTACTATCCACGGCTACTATAGCGATTTGTTTAATCGTAACCAACCCATTACCTATCCGAGCCAGGAACTGCTGAAAAGCCAGTCCGCTTTGCTGTCTCTCCACTTTTTTCCAGTACTCTTCCTCAGTTGTTGTATGTTGTTGTGTTTCCACCTCAGGACAATTCCTTCAGTGGAATACAGCACGTAACTTTTTAATCCAAGTCATGCTGGAAACATATGGAGAGAACTCAAATGCAGAAGGGCTTTTATGTCGGCTGAGTGTTTTGACCTACTTTAACCTAATACCAATCAAATTGGCTAACGAAATAGCCAATCGTGATCATCCTCAGAGAATTCTTATTATTTGGTGTAGCAATGATGGCCCATATTTTTTCTTTCGAAAACAAACATACATAATCATAGCAAATATCAGACTTTGGAAACTCGTCTATGATCTAATAAAATTAAAAGGTACACTTTGGTGGCCCTGAAAAGGGCCGTCTGGTCTAGAGAACCTTCAGAGGTTCAACTTTTGTTCTGGACACTCATCACATATGGACATAGTGTCATCCTCAAAGAACCCATCGTTAGAGTCAGGACAGTTGTGTTCTTCTCCAACATACCTTAGAATGCCGTAACACTTACCACATTCAAGATATGTAGGAGCATCACACTCACTGCAGATTCATCCATGGTTATCCGTGAATAATAGTATATACAAGTGACACAGGATTGACCAACATGATGTCATCTTGTGGTATCCCTTGACGTCTTGAAAGTCTGTTACAAACATTTTCAGACAACATATTCCAGAGACTAAGTTATTTTCATAGAGGCTATAATCCATCAAAATTGAAAATTTATAGCCCCTTTGGAAGTTATTTCAAGTTATAGCTAACAAATGTCAGAGACAAAGTTATTTTCATAGACGGGGGCTATTATATCTCAAAATTGAAAATTTATAGCCCCTTTTGGAAACTAACTAAGTCCAACTCTATAGGTACCCAATACCCTACTAGCCTATTAAAGCTTAGATCAAGGGATATCACTATGGCACCTTTTTATGCCACCATTTATGGCCCCCAACAAAACACAAAAATGGGCAACAAAAAGGGGCCAGGGGATTGACCCCTGGTGACCTTCACATTGACCCGAGGTGTCAAATTTTGATTGCAATGCATTTTACTCATCATGCCATTCGATTTGATATGTTACATGACCATCTTCTGAAAAGTTTGATATTTGACCCCCGGGCTCCCCCCCCACCCCGGTCATAGACTCACTCAGATCAATGATCGATAAGTTCGAAAAGTTTCAAGTTTCTATCTCTAAGGGTCTAGGAGGAGTTATCTTGTAATCGTTATGGAGGAGGTATGGGGGTTAATCTCTGGTGACCTCCACATTGACCGGAGGGGTCACATTTTGATTGCAATGTATTCTATTCATCATGTTGTTCGATTTTGATATGTTTGTTACAAGGTCATGTTCTGAAACGTTTGATTTTGAACCCCCAGTCCCCCCCCCTTCACTTCCCATCCCAAATCCCGAAAGTGTCATGCACTCTCCAGACCAAATATCTATCAATTCCCACGGTTTCAAGTTTGTTTCTCTAGCGGCCCAGGAAGTTTTCTGGTTATAAAGACGCCGGGCGTACGGACGGACGGCGAAGACGATTATGATATCCCCACTTTTTCTTCGAAAAGCTTTGTGATAATAAAGTTTAAACTAACATATTGGCGAGACGTTGGTTTAAACACATTCTGTTCACAAAAAGTAGGGGATATTTATATGTACTTTCAGGCTGAATATTGGGAAATAAATAAAACTGTACCTGGCCAAGATGCATTTAATTCAAAGGACCATCAAATATCCATAAATTGAACCACACATTTATTCCAACGATCACGTCATATGTAGCCACACGGCGACCAATCTTCTAAGCGTCAACGTCATTTTTCACAAGCCCTCAGTAACGTGTTGGACAGCCTCGATTGTCGCAGCAGGCAATACATCGTAGCCGCAAACTTCCAATTAGTCTATGGATCGTGAACTGAGTGATCCTTTGCCATTCTTCTTGAAGAGCTGCATCAAGCTCACCCAGGGTCCTTGGAGGTGGATCGCGGCTTCAGACTCGTTTCCCGAGGATGTCCCATACGTGTTCGATGGGAGATAAGTCTGGACTCATCACAGGCCATTTTATTGTCCGAATATTACTCAGTGACGACGCGTTCCCGATGAGCCCTAGCGTTATTGCCCGGCAAGATGAATCCACGACCGTGAAGTCGAGCAAACGGTATCTCGTGAAGAGCCAACACGTTATCACGATAGTACAGTCCTGTATCTCTGCCTTGGCACACATGTAAATAAAAATCAAAAATGAGTTCCTTTAAGAGCAAAGAGTAAGCCTGTTTTTTCCAGTCATGGTGAGTCCACCCCATACCATAACAAACCCTGCTCCATATCGGTCATGGGCAAATCTAGCCTGCTGGTCTGTATAACGTTCACCAGTACGACGCCAGACTCATCTACGACCATCACGAAAGTCCAAATCAAACCGGGATTCGTCACTGAACATAACATGAGACCACTGATTAACGTTCTAACGTCTGCGCTGTGTACACCACACAAAATGAGCTCTACGGTGCCTAGCTTTCAACGGCAGCACAACTTGCGGACGCCGTGCCTTAAGGTCAATCGAGTGAAGGCGATTTCGGATCGTCTGTCTAGAAACATTAACCCCTCTTACTCGGCGCAGGTATTGCTGAAGTTATCTTGACGTTAGTCTCCGGTTGCGTAACAAGATGGTCATCGCGTCCGTTAGTACTCTTCGGGCGTCCAGTTCTCTGCAAATCCGCTACTACTTCTTCCTACGATAGCTTGTCAATAGTCGACTGACTACTGACTGTGACGTATTCATAACATTTGCCGTCTGCAACTGCGTACTTCCGGTCAAGAGCATAAGCCATTGGCTTTCCAACGTTGAGCCTCCGTTCGCCGAATTATGTTTCTAATAACGAATTTGTTTATGAAATCGTTTCATACAACACTTCAACAGTCAATACAGAAAGGTTTATTCGGCCCCCGCCCATCGGGGTTGAAGAAATATATGGGCTGCATGATGCTTCCACACAGATCCGAAAACCGACCCGCACATGAGTACTGGTAAACCGCTTAGAGGATCTAAGCCTGCCCAGGCAAAGGGGTACAAGTCGGCCCGTGCATGCTTATAAACCCTATTGGTTTCATTGGGCGGCAGGGCTTGAGATGTCATTTCATCTCAATGTCTGTTAAAAGTCCCACAAAATTGGAAGCAACGTCTCCAAAATGACCTTTACAGTGTTGACGGGGACGTTAAACCTCAAATCAAACAAACAAACAGAAAGGTTTATCGAAATCTTTCATCCATAAACCGGTTTATCTCTAATGTTAAAATTCTCGTGCTACCCCATGTACAATTCATGCCCCCGTGCTACGTCAATCGAGCATAAATATCATACTGCTCAACGATAGAATATACACATATGATAGTCAATATACCCGATATTTGATTATTACTTACGTTTAGGCGGATGGGCTCGAAATAACCCGAATATCCCCTACTTCGTTTCGTTTTCGTTTAGTTTTATACAATGCGGGAGTTTTACGACCGCCTGGTTCCAACGGGGATAACCCCATTAAATATGGAGACAACTCGGTCGAATATATCCCCTACTTTTTGTGAACAGAATATTTTATAATTATGGCAGTAAGATCATTACAATATGAGACAATAGATACAATTAAGGAGAACGAAAACACAAGTAGCCTACTTATATAGTTCTTCTCCCATCACTATTGTTTGGCGGAGTATAATTTGCTTATCCCATCAATCTGCAGAAAACAACTTACATGTACTTCCAAGAAACTGGGCTTGCTCCTCAATGAATGTATTTTCCCTTTCGGTGTTGATTTCTGCCAAGTATCCTCCTCTGGCGCGACATTGTAGCTGAAAGCAGATTTTTGTTTAAGAAATAGATCAGCTCTAGCTGTGATTTGCTGAGTGATAAATCACAGTTTGGAGGTCAGTTGTTAAGTAGACAAATCACGAGCGCGTAGATTTGTCTACTTACAACTGACTGACAAACTGATTTATTACTCAGCAAATCACAAACTAGAGCTGATCTATTTCGATTCTAACAGGCTGAAAATTTGCAATAATGCTGTTGATTCCTTCAAAATCTCACAACTTTTCGCCATTGTTAGAAGAAATCCCGCTAAAACTATCAACTGAAACACATGCATTTATATCCTTTTCTAACGTTTTCGATGCGAGGATATGACGTTACACCGACTAACGTCAAGGAAATCGACTAGTGACGTCATAAATTGGCAGTTTTAATGACGTCACTCGTCACGCTCTTCCTTGCCGTGATTTGTCGTAGAATAAAGCACAGTTATTTTTTTTCATTGCCTATATAGGCGCGCTGTGTTAGAATAGTTTGTTTTCCGTGGCTTTGACATTGAATCTCTAAACCAGTAATACAGCTAGACGAAACAGCGGGCAAACGTCGGACCGCCAGCAATACGACACGATATGATACGTTGTATTCTTACATGCTTTTCAATGAAATACGGAGATTTCTGAGTGAAATCGAAATCGATATCGCCACATTCGATTTTTGGATTTCACTGTTTGTGAATCTGACGTATCATAAAAATTGCATGTACACTCTGTTTATTCGATGTTATTTAGCTTAACGTAAATAATGTATGCTAGAAATTATATCTAGCTACTTCGCACGTCATTATAATTATTTCACGCGCGTTCGCACGTTGCTCAAAGAGTCCGAGCACGTTGTTAAGACGTTGATGACCTCACTTTTAGCGCCGACATCACCAAATTATTCGACGCGCGCGACGCCAGATAAGCTAAACAAATGCGGACATTATTTAAATGAAAATCACAAGTGAACCAATTGTTAAATAGAGGATCTTACACGAATGGTCATTTCATATGAAATTTATTAAACGAGCTATGGCGAGTTTCATAAATTTCATATGAAATAACCACGAGTGTAAGATTCTGTTTATCATATGATCCTTTCAAATTGGATTTTATCGCCTTGAAATTTGACAATGATTCCACAATAAATGCATGGTTGACATGGACGTCGTCATGGCGTTACTTAATCCCGCCTAAGTGTTATTACACGCTTGGTCATGCGATTTTTATGACACGGCGTTTTCCACTGCTTACCAACGATGTCTTATGATAAAGTAATTCATCAGGAAAACATGCCTATATAATTTTGACCCCCCTTGAACCCCACTTTTATGTAGTAAAACTGGGGTTTCCGGGGTTACACCTTATTTTTCTTATTTCTGCTCTAAAATATAGATTGTGGGTACTCGTTAGAACCGCCTCGATGAGGCAGTTCTAACGAGTGCCCACAATCTATACTTTAAGAGCAGAAATGAGAAAAATATCACAATTTTTTTATCATAAAATTTTCATTATTTTCCGCGATAAAGGTGGCAATGTATTTGTATAGGCGTGTTTGCTTAATGGTAGGTGCAAACTTTCAGTTTACACCTTACGAGTATTGCACGACTCGCAGAAAAAGCGACCGACTGAAGTCGGTTGATTTTCTAAGAGTGCCCTAAAATCACCGTGTCATTCTGTCATTCTGTCAGTCTGCCAGTCTGTCTGTCCGTCCGTAACCCGTTTGTGAAAATTGGTGATTGTGACTTAACCGCTTGGAATATTTAAACAATTTTGCACGACTCGCAGAAAAAGCGACCGACTGAAGTCGGTTGATTTTCTAAGAGTGCCCTAATATCACCGTGTCATTCTGTCAGTCTGTCTGTCCGTCCGTAACCCGTTTGTGAAAATTGGTGATTGTGACTTAACCGCTTGGAATATTTAAACAATTTTTGGCATACTGATAGATATTGATGAGATCTAACCAATGAACTTGCAAAATATTACATTCCATTTAGTGTAGCCTCGCTGAGGCGAAAAATGTGAAAATTTTCGAACTGCTTCTCCTCGGAAACCGTTGGGCCGATTGAAGTCAAATTTCATATGGAGCCTCTATGGGATGGGGGAAACCAAAATTTGCTCATGGGGTCCAGGTTACATGACCAAAATGGCCGCCAAGCCATATATGGTCTGCCCGTCTGTCCGTCCGTAACCCATTTGTGAAAATTGGTGATAGTGACTTAACCGCTTGGAATATTTAAACAATTTTTGGCATACTGATAGATATCAATGAGATCTAACCAATGAACTTGCGAAATCTTACATTCCATTTAGTATAGCCTCGCCGAGGCGAAAAATATGAAAATTTTCGAACTGCTTCTCCTCGGAAACCGTTGGGGTGATTGAAGGCAAATTTCATATGGAGCCTCTATGGGATGGGGGAAACAAAAATTTGCTCATGGGGTCCAGGTCACATGACCAAAATGGCCACCAAGCCATATATGGTAAAAACCCTACAAAAATAGTCTCCTCCAGAACCACTGGACAGATTTCCACGAAACTTGATAAATAGCATCTGGGACGTAGGCCCATCATAAATTGCTAAAATGGTGACCCTGGGTTGACCTTGACCTTCTTTGTGCCTAGGTCAAACTTTGACACATATGCTTTTGTATTGGAAAAGTGAGAATGCATTTTATCCTGCAAACGATTCAGAATACAGTACTAAAGTATAAAATATATTTTTGCTCCTTACGATAAGGCGCATTTATTGGGAGAACCGTTTTAGGTCCAGGTCACATGACCAAAATGGCCGCCATACCCATATATGGTAACACTCATAAAGCTAAAAGCATCCGGCGGGTCGTGCACTTCAGCTGAAGCACTGGTTATACTCTGTAAAGCCACTGTGCACATCTAAATCGACGCGAAATCGCCATCGAAAACGTTTGTTGTTTGTCGTGACGGCTGACGCTTTGAAATTTCATCAACTTTATAGTTAAAGCATGCAAGAAACAGGAGAATGTGATTTTTTCAGTGTAAGATAATAATAATAATAAAATAATAATAATAATAATCGACCTTATTTATAGAGGGTAACACATTTAGTACTAGTACTAATCTTCCATGTGGCCCTCTTTACCTTGGTGGGAACCAGTACTAAGCAATGTGAGTGTTTGGGTTTTACGTCCCATCAACAGCTGAGGTCATACGGAGACGGGGCCTCAGTTTAAAGACTCATCCGAAAGTCTAGAGAAGCCCGGGATCAATCCTGCGACCCCTGGTTTACCAGGCGAGTAGCGTAACCACTGAACCACAGAGGCTTCTGTACTAAGCAATGTGGATAAAGTTAATCAATTCTTATTTCACTCATGAACACCAAAATTAGTGTTTTCACTCGTAAAATCGTAAAATACTTCTTTTTGCGTTCATTCGTTGAAATAAAAATTGATCTTATATTGGAAAAATTCCCTATTTGTTGTCGTCCCGACATGGCCCAACTTTCTTATCCAGCTGGGTAGTTCGGATCACAAGTGAAAAAAGAAAGAAAAAAAAAAATTCTAAAGCACCTGCGTATGATACTGGATAAGGTCAAAATGTTGCGACTGTTACTATCGGAAATCCGACCTCATCACGTAACGTTGCTTTTCATTGGCTGGTATTTGGTTCACGCAATTAACGATTCTTACCGTTTTCAGCAAAAAGTACACCTTTTCAACAAAACAAATGAGTCGGTGCTTTAGAATGGGGATAACTATATTCAAAATTGCCATTTGGGTAGGAAAATAGTCGATTTTACGGTCGAAAATTACGTTTTACGGCTCCGCTAACGCGTCGCCGTAAATCGAAGTTTTCATCCGTAAATCTGCCGTTTACCTCCCCAAGTGACAATTTTGAAATTTGGGGAGGTAAATCATCGGTTTTACGGTCGCAAATTACGTTATACGTCTCCGCTGACGCGTCGCCGTAAAATGAAATTTCCAACCGTAAAACAGCCGATTTATCTCCCCGAATGACAATTTGGAAGACAGTTACCCACTAAATCTGCAACATATACAGTAAACATATTCAGTAAAATTTCAATAACTCGAAAACAGTTACTGAGGGCTCGTGTACCATGGCTGAGATGACGAGATGAAAGCAGACAGACATTCATATAATTACTGCCAGGAATTTTAACTAACCATGTCGTAAAAGCTTCCATGACATTTGGTCGTATATACTAAGGGTTCCTAAGGTGCATTATTGAGCTATCTTGAAAAAATGCTTCCAAAAATAAAATACATATAGCCGGTATTTTTCTTTAAAACAATACAAATGAATGCATTTTATGCAAAAAATGCGAACAATTATGATGACAGGTAAACGAGTTTGAATGATATTTCCTAACTAGGTTTCGAACACTAGTTAGATCTGTTTTTAGTTCGGGACAAAATAGAATCCCCATATATGACGTTATGCGACGTTCATTTTTGGCCTTGTTTGCTTAGGCCATGCCTGAATCGGAAAAATATGACGCTGAATACCATGCCATAAGTAACGACACTCAGAGACGATACTGCCGCCATGTATGTGTAAAGTGACAGATTTATTTTTAGAACAGAAATTCCGAACACATGTTCAGAGCGACGGGTAAACACGAATGAAAACGACCATTTTCACAAAGTTCTGAAGCTGTATTTTGGTTCCAAAAGTGTTCACATGACAAAGGAGTATGCATTGAGGATAAAAACCAGAAAAAAAAATTGAGACCCGGTAGCTCAATAATGCACCTTAAACGCCCCGTGCAGGCTTCTATGACGGCTCCAACGTAAAGACTTATTGAAAATTAGAGAGATAATGTTGGTTGGTGCCTGATGCTCTGTCTCTGGTCGGGCTCATCGGAGTCTAACTGTTGGTTTTCTTTTGCTCCAGCATTTCAGTGGTTTCTTGCTGTCGAGTCCTCACCGTTGTCTCACCTCTGTGGTTCTTTGATTTTTGTGTTCACGGAGATGTTGCACTGATGAGTTAGGAGGCCTTCATGCGGACTGAACAAATTATTTGTCTAAATTGACAGAAGTAAGGGCGAGGATTGTGGCCAGATAAAATCGATTTAAGCCCCCCAGTGGAAATCTTCCACTGACCGTTCCAAGGCGGCTCTTCTGTGGCGATTTATTTATGTTGTTGTTTGTTACTTACTGTGTGTATCACTTGTGTCTTTTGGTTTTGGATGGCCATATGGCCATTTTGTGGGAAAGTAACTGTCCTTATGGCCTTCCTTTGTTTAGGTTTCCATTATGGTCTGGTCGCTTAATGTTTGTATTTCTTTCCCTTTGGTGTCTTTTATGGGTGGAGTAAGTTAATTGTATCAGTTCCTGATCTTTGTTTTACTTCTACTTTTCATATTTTCCAGGCATTTGCAGGATTATAACTTGCCATGGTCATTTTTTTTCTTTTTGGTTTTGGTTTTACAGTCCTCTTGATCGTTCTAGAGAAATCTTTAGGTCTATAAAAGAGCCGGATTTTTTTCTTTGAGGCCGACTTTGGAGTTTGAAGTTTGGGTTTATAGGAAAAGTTACATATGAATTCTGTGTTGGATTGTTAAAGGATATTATTTTTCATTTCGGACTGTGAATTCTGTGGGATCAAGGAAAATAGTTTCATTCAAGGATATTTCATAACAGAGCTAAGTAAAGTTTTCTTACTTCTACAGGTTAAAGATAGTTTGTAAATATTTTTTTACTTATTTCCAAAAGGCTTGTTTGCTTTGTCTTTCTGCTACGCGTGGCTCGTAACGGAAATTGGGGGCTCGTCCAGGATAAAACATCTTGAACATTTTAGGACTGACATTTGATTTGTAGGCAAGTAATTGTTATTTCTTATCAAATATAGACTTGGCAGTTGCTTCAAAAGATTGGCATTTCCCCATAGGCATATAGGGGATTGCCATTTAATGGGAAATAGTACTTGTCAATGCATGTGAAATTTCAAGTTGGGCTTGTCATTTCAACAAAAAAATCGCCAAATTAACCTCAATCTGTATTACCATAATTACTTTATAAAACAAACAAAAAGCAAACATGTCGTTTGATTTGAAAATCTTTTTTGGCTCAGCCTACCCAGGAGTTGTCTAATCTGGCCAAAAGGGCATATTTGTTAGAAATTGCTTCCCATAATGGGGTCACTGCTGTCAAAACAACAAGAAGAAGCATGAAATTAAGAATAATTTGGTACAGTTTTTTTGTTTCGATCCATCTGCTTTGTCTCTCATTATGGTTTCACATACTGAATTGCAAATGAAACAAATTGAAATTGGAAGGCAAATTGAATTAGAAAAATTAAGATTAGAGATGGAAGAACGCATACAGAAAGAAAAAATTGAAAAGGGAGAAAAAGAAAGAGAAATGCAAGACAAATGCAGATGGAAAACTTAGAAATGGAAGAAAGAGAGAGGGAAAAACAAAGAGAATTGAGGAACGGATTGTGTTAGAAAAGCAAAAAATGAGATATAGTATTGAAGAAAAAGAAAGGGAAAGGTAATTTCAATTAAGACTGAAGGAATTGGAACTCCAGGGTCAAGATAGGGTGAAACCTACCCCTGTTTTTGACTCTGGTAGTTACTTTGATTCCACAAAGCACATCAGATTAGTTCCGCCATTTCAGGAAAAAGAGGTAGATAAGTATTTTTTGCATTTTGTAAAAGTTGCAGAAAATTTAAAATGGTCAAAAGAGCGTTGGACCTTACTTTGCAAAGCGTTGTTGTCGGAAAGGCTCGAGACATTTACACTCAGTTGACTGTCGAGCAAAGCTCAGACTATGACTTGGTTAAGGAACTAATTCTTAAGGCATATGAGTTGGTCCCTGAATCTTACAGGCAGAAATTTAGGAATTGTAAAAAAGAAATTTCCCAGACCCATGTATAATTTCCTCGAACTAAAGAACAGTTATTTTATAGGTGGTGTTCTTCTAAAAAAGTAGGCTCTGATCATGTAAAACTTAGACAGCTTGTCCTTGTTGAAGAGTTAGTCCGGCCCAGAAAACATGTACACTCCTCCATATTTTCCGGTTTTGTGGTGTATCCCTTGCTCCCAAAGGATAACCCTTTTTATTGAACACATTTAAAGTCACTTCAGCTGATGTGTGGGAATGTGTGGCGGCCGTAAAAATAAAAATCAAAAATGAGTTCCTTTAAGAGCAATGAAAATATTCATAAGAAGGAAGATGGGTCATACTACGTAGTTGCGGCTTATAAAGCCTCATCAGTGACCCTGTAATGATCCGGCAAAGAAAGCCAGAGGAAACATACTGCAATTTGGCGAATTTCGAATAGGCAGTCGATTCAAAGACTGATATAAATCAAAATGGGGTCCAAAATATTAAAAACCTGTCTAGAATATGAGTCTAAACCAATAATTTATTTCCGATTTCTAAGAATATTCACGCTGATCTCAAAGGACCAAAAGTAAAATATAAACTACACTATGGTTGATGTACGGGGAGACGTTTTACGGCCGCCACACGGCACAACACCAGCTGCAAAAAGTATCCAAAAGTCCCCCTGCCCTACATCATAGTGTAGTTTGTATTTTCTTGTCCTTTGGGATCATTGATTCCATTGTGGCTTATAGGCTTTGCGTAGTTTATGGTACCGATAACCCTGATTAAGAAGTTTAGCCGTTAATAATTTATTACGAGTGTTGAAGTCAGTAACATGACTACACACTCTAGCAAATCGAATTAATTGCGAAATATAAACGCCATAGGATGGCGCACGAGGAACATCACCATCCAAAAAAGGAAAATTTACAATCTCAAAATCAAAGTCATCGCGTTTATCATAAATTTTGCACGAAACAAATCCATCTACAATAGATAGATGTAAATCCAAAAACGGGGCCTCGGTAAAGCAACAGCCATACAGGATGAATCCTATAAAACAAAAATATCTAAAGGAAGAAGTTCAGTATTTTGTTGGATAACGACTGGGATGAAGTTCTCCTAGTATTCTTATACCGGAACTTGAAAGGACAAAATGTTTAGAGACTTTCAGAAGGATTAATTCGCAAACACAGACGATTGCAGAGCAAGAATCAGTCTGCAACATTTCGAAGTTTAACTTACTTCTGCTGCTGCACCGATTGCCGTTTTCAGTGATCACAATCCACTGACATTCATACATAAAATGAAAATCAAAAATCAGCGGTTGCTCAGGTGGCGTCTTTTGCTTCAAGAGTATAATTAAGACATAAGACATATCAGAGGGAGATATAACATTATCTCTGATGCCCTTTCAAGAGTTTGAGCAGTGTCAGGAATTGTGTTGTTTTCATACTGAAGTGGATTGTAGATACATGTAATTGTTATATGCCATGATCGATGTTTTATTATTATTAAAGCAAAAGAAAGCTTTATTACACAAACCTTTCTTTTCCTCGAACAGGGGGAGTGTTATGAATGAGAATTTATTTTTCTGATTCCCACTCCCACCCCACTGGGTGACATAATAATGTTATTATATCTTGTTTATTCTTCTTAAAGAAGTTTCTGAAAAAAATGAGTCACAGATTAATTTCATTTGGTAAACGACTTGTTTACAAGGAAAGTACTTTGAAATCTCCCAGAAAGTTCGGGTTTGCATTATTTTTTTAAAATTACCTAATCTTGTTCCACTGTCCTCTGGAACGTTCTAGAGAAATCTTTAGGTCTATAAAAGAGCTTGATTTTTTCTTTGAGTCAGACTTGCTTCCCTCTTTAATTGCACGCCGATGGGTCAGGCCTCAGATTCTATGACGGCTCCAACGTAAAGGCTTATTGAGAATTATAGAGATAATGCTGGTTGGTGCCTGATGCTCTGTCTCTGGTCGGGCTCATAGGAGTCTAACTGTTGGTTTTCTTTTGCTCCAGCATTTCAGTGGTTTCTTGCTGTCGAGTCCTCACCGTTGTCTCACCTCTGTGGTTCTTTGATTTTTGTGTTCTAGGAGATGTTGCACTGATGAGTTAGGAGGCCTTCATGCGGACTGAACAAATTATTTGTCTAAATCGCGACGGCAGTAAGGGCGAGGATTGTGGACACGTAAAATCGATTTAAGCCCCCCCCCCCCCCCCCCAGTGGAAATCTTCCACTGACCGTTCCAAGGCGGCTCTTCTGTGGCGATTTATTTATGTTGTTGTTTGTTACTTACTGTGTGTATCACTTTTGTCTTTTAATTTTGGATGGCCATATGGCCATTTTGTGGGAAAGTAACTGTCCTTATGGCCTTCCTTTGTTAAGGTTTCCATTATGGTCTGGTCGCTTAATGTTTGTACTTCTTTCCCTTTGGTGTCTTTTATGGGTGGAGTGGGTTAATTGTATCAATTCCTGATCTTTGTTTTACTTCTACTTTGGAGTTTGAAGTTTGGGTTTATAAGAAAAGTTATTTCTGAATTCTGTGTTGGATTGTTAAATGATATTATTTTCATTTCGGACTGTGAATTCTGTGGGAACAAGGAAAATAGATTCATTCAAGGATATTTCATAACAGAGCTAAGTAAAATTTGCTTACTTCTACAGGTTAAAGATAGTTTGTAAATAAATCCAAAAGGCTTGTTTGCTTTATCTTTCTGCTACGCCTGGCTCTTAACATATTTTACTAAGATTATCTGTGTATAATTCATTTTACTTTTTATGTTTCTTCTTCTATAAGAAGAAGAATGACATGAAGTAGAATGGAAAAAATCTTTCTATTATATCAAACTAAAAAACCATTCTTTCATTCAAACATTTTACATTTTATTTATTTATCAGAAGAAGTTGTTTTCTATAGTTTCAACTGATAATTTTTCCACAAATTTGAAGCTTAAATTTGTTTGAACTAAATACGCTATATAATTAACCTTTATGAAATATGTTTGTATTTTATTTCTTTGTAATTTAAAAAAAGAAAATAAATACATTAATCATGACTAAATTGATTTGTTTGTCTATTGAAACCAATTATGGAGTGTGTCTGCTGTTACATAACTGAGCTAACAAGGTTAGCTCCAAATAGAGCAGAGCTGTCAATCACTTATGTCAACCATTGTGATAGCTCTCCATTTACAGCCAATCAGATAAATAGAATTTGATGTTAGCCCTTCAGAGATCAGACAAAGAATGATCCAGGTTTTCCTGTGCTCCCTTATATAGTCCAGTCGCGTCATAAACCAGGGGTCATGGGTTCGATTTCTGGATTTTCCACACCTAATGAGTCTTTAAACCGAGGACCCTTAGCTTATGGTTGTAGGTATTTGCGCAAACAGACACCATTGCTTCACAAAAATTCATTACTGATAGCAAATGCTTCAAACCGTGAGAATCTCTCTCTCTCTCTCTCTCTCTCTCTCTCTCTCTCTCTCTCTCTCTCTCTCTCTCTCTCTCTCTCTCACACACACACACACACACACACGCACACACACACGCGCGCACACACACACGTTTGGGCTATACGTTTGTTGGTTTTTGGATTGTCCACCTTAGCACCGTTTTTATATTTCTCTATTTCTTTTTTTTTCCGCATCTAATTTTGTTTGTTATTTGGATTAAACCACAAGTGCTTGAAGCTTAGTCCATTTATTTTCTTGCCTTTTCCAAAAATAGAAACGCCCAAAACTCAATTTCAGATGAACGGATAAAGGGACTTAACTACTAACTTCTGTGTTTGTGAAAAATATGTGTATTACCAATGCCTTTGGCCAGGAAAAAGTTTCCTCTTCTTGGCTGAAATAGTAACAGCTCCGGCCGTCTTTAATCCACCCATCTTCGCAGCCACCTGTTATCAAAATATCAAAATACACTGCATCATGTTTACAGGTCCTCTAAACCCCACTTTATATTGAGAAAACTGGAGTTTACTCTAGGGACGAATTTCAATTTTGTTAATTTCATCGGCGAATCACTTATACACTTAGCATAAAAACGCCGGAGTTTGCATATCAATAAAATCCACAAAAATTCATTCCATAATTGGGCCCCGCCAAGCGATTTTGGTACTTAACGCCTATGCGAGCAGCGAAGGTTCAGGCGAGCCTGCGCATCCGCGCAGTCTCGCCAGAACCTTCGCTGCTCGCTCATACAAGCAGTGAATCAAGAGGAACCTTCAGACAGAAAGCCATATCCCTGGCCCCTCTGAATGGCTGGGCATGCGCAGTTAAAATTTGTCATGACGGAATGCTCGAAGACCCAAATTCGCTTGGCGGGGCTCATATAATTCCAACTTTGTCATCGAAATAGTAATCAAAGCACTGAGAGTGCTGATGGTGCGATTGTCTGTGATCTTTGGATTTTTGCGTCTGGCCGGTAGTTTAAATCAGACTTATAAAGAATATATCGTCTGCTTTGTGCAATATTGTTGTAAGTGCAAAATGGCAACTTTTCAGGAGAGACAAAAATGTTAAATTAAAGAATGACATAGAAAACCATACTATAAGCTGGTGTCTTAACTTCATGGCGATTTTTTTCCATTTGTGTGTGATGTTTATTGTTGAATAAATGACATTTGAAAAGAAATATCTAGCATTCTAATGCACTTGCGTATGTAACGCGACGTCTGATTGGATAACGTCAAAAATTTGCGACAGTATATTCTGCGATATACTGTCGGAAACCCGACGTCATCACGTAACGTCGCTTTCCATTGGCTAGCATTTGATTTTACGCAGCTCACAGCGCTAGCCGCTTTCTGCAAAATAGTACAATTTTTAACAAAACACACGAATAAGTGCATTAGAATGGGGATAACTGTATTGAAAATTGTCATTTGGGGAGGTAAAACGTCGGTTTTACGATCGCAAATTACGTTTTACGGCTCCGCTGACGCGTCGCCGTAAAACAAAATTTCCGACATAAAAACCTCCAATTTACCTCCCCAAATGACAATTTTGAATACAGTTATCCCCTAATTTAAAGGTTGATACACCATTTCTGCGCTGGGTGTTTTTGGTGCAAAAACGGTGTAAATGCATAAATGTAAATGTATTAACCTTATTCATTTGCCTTTTACATGGTAAAGCAGTAAATTAAAGGTACTGGGTAGGTAATAGGTCACATTTTATACATTCTGCATGATACTTACACGCTTATTCTGAAATATCAAGCAGCAGGATTCAATCCCCACGAAAGAACGTTGCCGACCCCGGCAGGATCGAACCTGGGTCTAAACTGTTTGCCGAAAGTGCATATTACTGCTAACAATACAAACCCGACTCCCCTTTAATTGGACATGGACCACTCCAAACTGATAAGCTTGGAGATTCCGTTAAATGATGCATAGAATTACATGCGTACTTTTAACCCATTTTGTACTGAATAGAATCATCAACCTTATGTCAGTATAGCACAAGTCCATTTCAAAACTTAGGGGTTTCAGGGGATCCATTATGAGCCTATGGGAGCTAAGGGGCCCCGGGTGGTGCCCATTTGGACCCAAGGGACATGATTGGCAGGATTTATGTACGTGACCACTTGCCGTTGCTACATGCGAAATATCTAAGGCCTGGGCCCTGTGGTTTCAGAGAAGAAGATTTTTTAAGCTTTTTTTTTCCATTATGAGTCTACGGGAGCTAAGGGGCCCCGGGGCGTGGCCATTTTGGACCTCAGTGGCATGATTGGCAAGATTTATGTAGGTAACCACTTGCCGTTGCTACATGCAAAATAACTAAGCTCTGGGCCTTGTGGTTTCAGAGAAGAAGATTTTTTTTTTCAGAGAAGAAGATTTTTAAAGCTTTTTTTCTATTATGAGTCTATAGATGCTTAGGGGCCCGTTTGGACCCCAGGGACATGATTGGCAGGATTTATGTCGGTGACCACTTGTCCTTGCTAACATGCTAAATATCTTAGCTGTGTGCCCTGTAGCTTCAGAGAAGAAAACTTTTGAAACTTTTTTTTTTTAGGCCCCGAGGCGTGGCCCATTTGGACCCAAGAGGCATGATTGGCAGTATTTAAGTAGGTGACCACGTGCCGTTGCTGTATGCTAAATATATAAGCTCTGGGTCCAGTTGTTCCAGAGAAGAAGATTTTTTAATCTTTTTGCCAAAATTATGAGTTTATGGGAGCCAAGGGGCCCCGGGGCGTGGCCCAATCGGACCCCATGGGCATGATTGGCAGGATTTATGTCGGCGACCACTTGCCGTTGCTACATGCAAAATATCTAAGCTCTGGACACTGTGGTTTCTGAAGCTTTTTTTCATAATGAGTCGATGGGAGCTAAGGGGCCCCGAGCGGGGCCCATTTGGACCCCAAGGTCATGATTTTCAGGATTTATGTATCTGACCACTTGCCGTTGCTACATGCTACAGTCGAACTTCAATGGCTCGAACACCTTTGGGACCTCGAAAAACTGTTCGAGACAGGGGTAGTTCGAGCCACTGAGGTTAGTGTCAGGAGGCAGAACGAGACACTTTTAGACATTTTTTCGGTGTTCTATAAAGGAAATGTATGCTGTGTGTACTCATTAGAATCGCCTCATCGAGGCGATTCTAATGAGTACACACAGCATACATTTGCAAGCTTGAAGACTAAAATCTCCTCAGTTATCCCCCACTATTTCTTATGTAGAGGATTTTGCTAGGGACTCAAGAGTGGGTTTGACTCATCCATGGTAAACGAGCCATCGGTGTTCGAGCCATCGAAGTTCTACTGTATATATCTAAGGTCTGGGCCCTGTGGTTTCAGGAAGAAGAATTTTGAAGCCTTACTCCATTATGAGTCTATTGGAGCTAAGGGGCCCCGGGGCGGTGCCCATTTGGACCCAAGGGGCATGATTGGCAGGATTTATGTAGGCGACCACTTGCCGTTGCAACATGCTTAATGTCTAAGCTGTGTGCCCTGTGGTTTCAGAGAAGAAGATTGTTGAAGCTTTTTTTCCAATTATGAGTCTATGAGAGCTTAGGGGCCCCGGGGCGTAGCCCATTTGGACACCAGGGGCATGATTGGCAGGATTTATGTAGTTGACAACTTGTCCGTGCTACGTGCTAAATATTTAAGCTGTATGCCCTGTGGTTTCAGAGAAGAAGATTTTTTAAGTGTTTTTCCATTATGAGTCTATGGAAGCTAAGGGACCCCGAGGCGTGGCCCATTTGGGCCCCAGGGGCATGCTTTGCAGTATCTATGTAGGTGACCACTTGCCGTTGCTGCATGCTAATTATCTAAGCTCCGGGTCCAATTGTTTCAGAGAAAAAGATTTTGAAGCTTTTTTTTCATTATGAGTCTATGGGAGCTTAGGGGCCCCGGGGCGTTGCCCAATTGGACCCCAGGGGCATGATTGGCAGGCTTTATGTAGATGACCACTTACCGTTGCTACATGCTAAATATCGAAGTTTTGGGTCCTGTGGTTTCAGAGAAGAAGACTTTTGAAGCTTGTTTCTATTAAGAGTCTATGGGAGCTAAGGGGCCCCGAGGCGTAGCCCGTTTGGAACCCAGGGGCATGATTAGCAGGATTAATGTAGGTGACCACTTGCCGTTGCTACATGCTAAATATCTAAGCTCTGGACCCTGTGGTTTCAGAGTAGAAGCTTGTTGATGCTTTTTTTCCATTATGAGTCTAAAGGTGGGGCCAATTTGGACCCCAGGGCATGATTCGCAGGGTTTTGTAGGTGACAACTTGCCGTTGCCACATGCTAAATATCTAAGCTCTGGGTCCTGTGGTTTCAGAGAAGAAGATCTTTGAAGCGTTTTTCCATTATGAGTCTATGGGATCTAAGGGGCCAAGGGGCGTGGCCCATTTGGAGCCCAGGGCCATGATTGGCAGGATTTATGTAGGTGATCACTTGCCGTTGCTACATGCTAAATATCTTAGCTCTGGGCACTTGGTTTCTGAAGCTTTTTTCCATTATGAGTCAAGGGAGCTAAGGGACCCCGGGGCGGGGCCCATTTGGACCCCAGGGGCATGATTGGCAGAATTTATGTAGGTGACCACTTGCCGTTGCTACATGCTAATTATCTAAGGTCTGGGCCCTGTGGTTTCAGAGAAGAAGAATTTTGAAGCTTTTCTCCATTATGAGTCTATGGGAGTTAAGGGGCCCCGGGGCGGGTCCCATTTGGACCCCAGGGGTATGTTTGGTAGGCTTTATGTATGTGACTACTTGCCGTTGCTACATGCTAAATATCTAAGGTCTGGGCCGTTTGGTTTCAGAGAAGAAGATTTTTGAAGCTTTTTCCCATTATGAGTCTATGGGAGCTAACGGGCCCCGGGGCATGTCCCATTTGGACCCCAGTGGCATGATTGGCAGGATTTATGTAGGCGACCACTTGCCGTTGCTACTTGCTAATTATCTAAGGTCTGGGGCCTGTGGTTTTAGAAAAGAATAATTTAAGCTTTTTTTTCATTATTAGTCTATGGGAGATAAGGGGCCCCGGGGCGTGGCCCATTTGGACCCCAGGGACATGATTGGCAGGATTTATGTAGATGGCCACTTGCCCTTGCTACACGCTGAATATCTAAGCTCTGGGCCCTGTGGTTTCAGAGAAGAAGGTTTTTTAACCTTTTTTTCATTATGAGTCTCAGGGGCGGGGCCCATTTGGACCCCAGGGGCTTGATTGGCAGAATTTATGTAGGTGACCACTTGCCGTTGCTAAGTGCTAAATATCTAAGGTCTGGGCCCTGTGGTTTCAGAAAAGAAGAATTTTGAAGCTTTTCTCCATTATGAGTCTATGAGAGTTAAGGGGCCCCGGGGCGGGTCCCATTTGGACCTCAGGGGTATGTTTGGTAGGATTTATGTATGTGACTACTTGCCGTTGCTACATGCTAAATATCTAAGGTCTGGGCCGTGTGAGAAGCCTCCGTGGTGCAGTGGTTACGCTACTCGCCTTGTAAACCAGGGATCGCAGGATCGATCCCGGGCTTCTCCAGACTTTCGGATGAGTCTTTAAATCGAGGTCCCGTCTCCGTATGACCTTAGCTGTTGGTGGGACGTAAAACTAAAACTCACTCACTCACTGGGCCGTGTGGTTTCAGAGAAGAAGATTTTTGAAGCTTTTTCCCATTATGAGTCTATGGGAGCTAATGGGCCCCGGGGCATGTCCCATTTGGACCCCAGTGGCATGATTGGCAGGATTTATGTAGGTGACCACTTGCCGTTGCTACTTGCTAAATATCTAAGGTCTGGGGCCTGTGGTTTTGGAGAAGAATTTTTTAAGCTTTTTTTTCATTATTAGTCTATGGGAGATAAGGGGCCCCGGGGCGTGGCCCATTTGGAACCCAGGGGCATGATTTGCAGGATTTATGTACGTGGCCACTTGCCCTTGCTACACGCTGAATATCTAAGCTCTGGGCCCTGTGGTTTCAGAGAAGAAGGTTTTTTTTACCTTTTTTTCATTATGAGTCTCAGGGGCGGGGCCCATTTGGACCCCAGGGGCTTGATTGGCAGAATTTATGTAGGTGACAACTTGCCGTTGCTACGTGCTAAATATCTAAGGTATGGGTCCTGTGGTTTCAGAGAAGAAGAGTTTTGAAGCTTTTCTCCATTATGAGTCTATGGGAGCTAAGGGGCCCCGGGGCGTGGCCCATTTGAACCCAAGGGGCATGGTTGGCAGGATTTATGTAGGCGACCACTTGCCGTTGCTACATGCTTAATATCTAAGTTGTGTGCCCTGTGGTTTCAGAGAAGAGGATTTTTGAAGCTTTTTTCCAGTATGTGTCCATGGGAGCTAAGAGGAACCGAGGGGTGGCCCATTTGGAACCAAGGGGCATGATTAGCAGGATTTATGTAGGTGTCCACTTGCCGTTGCTACACGATTAATATCTAAGCTCTGGGCCCTGTGGTTTCAGAGATATGTGTCTAGGGAAGCTAAGGGGCCCCAGGGCGGGGCCCATTTGGACCCCAGGGGCATGATTGGCAGGATTTGTGTATGTGACCACTTGCCGTTGCAACATGCTAATATCTAAGCTCTGAGCCCTGTGGTTTCAGAGAAGAAGATTTTTGAAGCTTGACCACAGGGGCATGATTGGCAGGATTTTTGTTGGTGAATACTTGCCGTTGCTACATGCCAAATATCTTAGCTCTGGGCCCTGTGGTTTCAGAGTAGAAGATTTTTAAGCTTTTTTCCATTATGAGTCTATGGAAGCTAAGGGGCCCCGGGGCGGGGCCCATTTGGACCCCAGGGGCATGATTGGCAGGATTAATGTAGGTGACCACTTGCCGTTGCTACATGCTAATTATCTAAGCTCGTGGCCCTGTGATTTCAGAGAAGATTTTTGTAGCTTTTTTCCACTATGAGTCTATGGGGGCGAAGGGGCCCCGGGCCGTGGCCCATCTGTACCCCGGGGGCATGATTGCCAGGATTTATGAAGTTGACCACTTGCCATTGCTACATGCTAAATAGATACGGGCCTAGTGGTTAAGAGCGCTGACTCTTGATCATTAGGTCTCTCACCGCTGTGGTTCGAGCCTCGCTCGGGTCACATGTGAGACGCCAAGTTCTGCAACGGAAGGTCAGGTGTTTTTCTCCGGGTACTCCGGTTTTCGCCCACCTCTGATTAACGATCGGCTCGATATGAGTGAAATAGTCTTGAAAGGGCCGTAAAACCAAAACCAAAAAAAAAAAACTAAATATCTAATCTCTGGGCACTGTGGTTTCAGAGAAGAAGATTTTTGAAGTTTTTGTTTTTCATTATAAGTCTATAGGAGCTGAGGGTCCCCGGGATGTGGCCAAATTGGACCCCCGGGGCATGATTGGCAGCATTTATGTAGGTGACTACTTGACATTGTTACAAGCTAAATATCTAAGCTCTGGGCACTGTGGTTTCAGAGAAGAAGATTTTTGAAGCTTTTTCCCATTGTAAGTTTATGGGAGCTATATGTTGCCATGGCAACCAGAATTCCAATCTGACCAAAAACCTTATGCAACCTTTCCCTCTACCTGATGTTGCTTCTCATGAAATTTGATCAAGATTGGCCATGGGGTATTAGAGATATACTCATTTGAAATTGTTTACGGGCGCTCGCACGCACGCACGACGGACGACGGACAAAATGTGATCACAAAAGCTCACCTTGTCACAACGTGACAGGTGAGCTAATAATCGTGCCACAATTCATAAGTGGTGCGGCTAAAGTTATAAAAGTCTGGAAAATGTTTATACCTAAACTGTCCACATAGGAACATATAGTTCCCAACATCTGTTTTAGAAATCAGCTTTCTTTGTGTGCATTTACATCACCGCCGAAATAGAGATTTTAATCTGATCTGGATGTACATTGTTTGCAAAGGTAGGGGTTGCATTATTCAGCAGGATAATTGACATGCTGTGAATGCGGATTTTTTTTTTCCAATAGACAAACTTTTATACATTGCGTATCATAACAATCGTAAGATCCGGTGCCAAATGATCACATTTATAACCGTGCCGTAGAAACGTCTATTTGCTGTCGATCACCAAAAAAATCCGTTCCAGCAGGAATTCTACAACAGGTCGATAAATTGCATAATATATGTTCGACAAAGGAATAAGCTATACGTCATTTTTGAAAGATAATAGAATAAGCAAGCAGTGAATGACCGGAATTTCGTCTTGAAGTTGTTTAAACGGTAAACTCCCGGATATTTTGCTGTAAATGGTGCCTGTGTTGGTACAAAAATAGGCACACGACGTGGGTTGCAGGATCCCGGCCGAAATATGTCGCATTAAATAACATTTGCTGACTACTACTACTACTATAGTTTATCAAGACCTTTGAGAGTTCAAATTTAAGCGTGACGAGTCTATTCCATTTTTTAGGGGAAGCAGGTTTCGGATACTTTTTTTTTCTCGGGATTTTAAAGTAGAAGTAAAACAAAGATCAGGAATTGATACAATTAACTTACTCCACCCATAAAAGACACCAAAGGGAAAGAAATACAAACATTAAGCGACCAGACCATAATGGAAACCTAAACAAAGGAAGGCCATAAGGACAGTTATATATAAATCAATGTCTATATAATTTCTACCTAGAAGTCATGGTCGAGTGGTTAATGCGATAAACTGCGAATCACACTAAACATGTTTTTGGCGAGGGTTCGAGTCCCAGTGGCACTTTTTTATATTTAATTTTGTTTCATTTTTATTTTATCTTTTTTATGTTTAAAGTTATTTTCTTTATTTTTTTTTTATATTTACATCCTTAATATTTTGTTTCCTTCGTTTATTTTTTTACAATTATATTTTTATGTCATTGTAAATCTTTTGGATGCCGGCCTCGGTAGTTCAGTCGGATGCGCGTATGACGGGTGGTCAATGGCACAGATGCTTGGGGTCAGATCTGATTAGCTTTCTAGCCCGACAGAACAGGCATACTATCGATAAAACTTGTTTGAAGGCCTTAAAACAATGTTTTAAAAAAGGTCCCAATCACTGATAGGCTCTATTATTATATACCCAGAAAATGTCCCGTTTACTTTGTACAGAAGATACCGGTCAATATTTTTCCATATTGCCCGTAGTCAAGTTGATATTGCCCGGAGATAAGGAGTCTCGTGCATAATAGGACTACTTTCAAATTTCCTAGTTTTGAATCATGACACTCGGCAGCCATCTTGTCGTGCGAATCGACTGAGAGAACGAAGAAATAAAACGAATGCAGGCTGTGACACAGAGCACAAAGGGCATTTTATGGTAACAAATATGACCTACCTGCAATCTGTAAAGATTTACAAAACTTTCTTTCAGTAAATCAGGAGTACTTTGAAAGAAACTAAACGGAAACTCCGGAAAAATGGCGTTCTGTGTTGGCAAACGTCGATGTTTTTAATGACGTCACATCAAACGACGTTAACGTCATATTGACTTTGGCGCCATTGGGCGTGGTTTTGCAATGTGTAGGAAGACATCAAACGAGCTGCATTATTTTCTATTTTAAGCTACTTAAAAGTATATATTATCATTTTACATTCAGATTTCTATGCCAGGCAGTCCTGGGTTTTAAAAGAGTTAAAGTTTTGGATATATAATAAAAAGGTTATTGACTTTATATTGTGAAATATTCGGCCCTCGTTCATATGGCGGAGACGCACTCGCAAGCTCGTGCGTCCTTCGCCATATGAACTTGGGCCGAATATTTCACAATATAAAGTCAATAACCTATAAATATAGAAAGCTAATCAGACCTGACCCCAAGCATCTGTGGTCAATGGGACGCGGGATCGATACCTGCCGGGGTCAGCAACATTCTTTCCCATGGCGATTAATCATGAAATCTTTTCGATGGCCATTCCCTCCCTTCCGATGATTCAAGAAGGGCAGTTGTTAGTTTCTGGGGAAAGAATAACACTGTACTGGTTAACCGCTTACGTGTAAGCTTGCCCAGGATAAGTGTGGATAAGTAAACTGACCGGCTCAAAATGACATAAATAGTGATGCATTGGCCGTAAAAGCCCAATACAAACAAACGAAACTCTTACATACTCATTTCAACAGCGCATTTGCCTTCACTGACGGCTGTGAACGTACGTTCAATCATTGTAACATTTTTGATAATACCGCTTGAATCCGAGCTACAACGATTTGCTTGTGCTCGTTCCATCCTTTCAATAAAATGAATATACATCTAATGTGATGGCACCGCCCATCGGGGCTTGGAGAATTAGTTCGAGCTGCACGATGCTTTCAAGCGGATCTGAAACTAACGACACATGAGCAATGGTAAACCGCTCAGTAAGTCCGAACCTGCCCAGGCAAAGTGGTGCGGGTTGGACCGAGCATATTTATTAAACCCGTTTAGTTTTATTGAGTGGCAGGGCTTGAGAAGTCATTCATCTTAATGTCGGGTAAAAACCCCACAGAACTGGAAGCAACTTCTCCAAACTTGACGGGGACAATAAACCTCAAATCAATCGAACAAACAAACAAACAAACAGCTCCTGTTCTCCGATTTTATAGGTACGAAAAAATGTTAAGAAAAAGTAAAAAAAAAAAAAAAAACATCTGCCTAAGATTCGAACCCTAGATCTCCAAGATGAGAGACGTGTTACTAGACTGTCTCGACTGGTCGGCAATCTGGTTAAACAGCGCGCAAGTTTAAGAATATGACGGTACTATCGCCCAGTGTAAAAAATACCCACTACAGGCGACTTACCTAAAACACGGACGAGTCCAAAATTAAAAGTGCAGTCACGTCTCACTGCGTTTTGAAATACTATATCCCCTGTGCTACCTATAGGGTTCCGTACAATACATCTTTTGTGTGTGTGTGTGTGTGTGTGGGAGGGGGGGGGGGGGTAGGGAGCTCAATACCGGCGTCGATGTCTGATCACGAAGGAGGCGTTTTGGGCGATTTGATCACTAAAGAAGCCTTATGGCTACCCACCGTGAGACGGCAAACAGTCTAGGCCCTGATCAGACTGCTCCTTCAGGAGTAGTCTGATCTTGGTCTGCATTGTTTGTTTAGGCCTATCTGTCCCATTACTTAGGATCAGTGTGGGACTCTAAAAGTGGGAATGCAATCCTTGGGAGTAAATTCTTTCCTTTGAGATAAATATCCGAATATTGACACGGGAGACAAAATACTTTTCCCGAGTTGCCTCCCTTGAAGATGTCTCCATTCCTTTTACCTTGTATATTTTACATACTGTATTTGACATTACGCAAATACGCCTATACAAATACATTGCCAATTTTATCGCCGAAAAAAATGAAGATTTTAAGATAAAAAATTGTGATATTTTTCTTATTTCTGCTCTAAAATATAGATTGTGGGTACTCGTTAGAACCGCCTCGATTTTCTTATTTCTGCTCAAAATATAGATTGTGGGCACTCGTTGGAACCGCCTCATCGAGGCGGTTCTAACGAGTACCCATATGAGGCGGTTCTAACGAGTACCCACACTTTATATTTTAGAGCAGAAATAAGAAAAATAAGGTATACCCCCTGAAACCCCAGTTTTACTATAATAAAGTGGGGTACAAGGGGGTCAAAATTAAATAGGCGTGTTTTTGTGATGAGAAGCCCCCGTAGTGTAGTGAATTGCAAACCGAGATCTTGTCTCCATATGACATAAGTTGTTGGTGGGACACACACACCTACCTTACTGTTAATTATATAAGGTATTTAAGTATTTTCTTGGCAACAGTTTTGACTTTTCTTTTTTAGGTTGACGCGTCGTTAAACACGAAACCATCATCATCATCATTGACTTTTCTTTTCTAGATATTCTTCTGATTTGTATTGAGAGAGAGAGAGAGAGAGAGAGAGGGG